>JALBCR010002364.1:237500-509881 GCA_030710515.1 Abscondita cerata | reverse complement strand
TTGTACACTCATGAAATTTAAAACTTGGACACCACAATTTCTGTAAACAAAAGTTTGCACATTGTGAAGCGGGCTTAAGGGTATCATTTACAATTCTAACAGCAGGTAGTCTCAGCAGGGGTTATCTTATAGAAGGACTGTAGAATGAATCATTACACTAAGCACGTTTTAGAAAATAGGTAATTTACGTTGCTTACTTAATTTTTTCTTTAAAGAATATATTTGAAGGTATCGCTAATTAAACACCATAGCTCGATTAATTATCGAATCAAAATTTTGTTTAGGAAATGTTTACAAAATAAAATTAGAAATAATTTTGATTTAAAAAACGTCTACAAGCAATAACTTTTAAATTAAATCAAAAAACTAAACATGGTTATTTGGGTTGACTGATTATTACTTATTTTTAAATAAATCTAACCTACTAATTATTGTAAGTTATTAAAAAAAATCATTAAACTCTCTATTCATAATATTTAGTCCTTACAAAATGTATATTTTATGACGTTTCATTTTTTCTGTAGTTAATATAAAAGTGAAAATAAAAACTAAGGCAATTCTTATTGTCAACGTATATATTTAGTTTTTTGACAAGAATTTATTACATAATTATAATTAAGATACCAAGTTATAGTTTAAAATTAAATGAAAACTTTTTTTTAAATAAAGGTATTACTATATAAATAAATATAAGAAATCAATAATGGGTGTGACCTCCATTATTATTGATACATTCTTGGAGGCGTCTGCTCATTGACGCTATCAAGGTATCAATATAATTAATATTAATCGTTTCCCATGCGGTATCAATGGCTGCAATTAGTGCATTACGGTTTACTGGTATAAAATTTGGCCCTTGTTGTCTTCGGATAACAGCAAGTATTCGAGCCCAAACATTTTCGATAATGTTAAAATCTGGGCTTTTGCTGGCCAGGGTAACAGCTCCAAGTTATTTTCTCGTATCCAATTGCGCACAACCCGCGAAGTATGAATAGGGGCGTTGTCCTTTAACAACAAAAATACATTATGAAAATGTTAATTCAACAGATCCCGAACTATTTTTTGGAGAAAGTATAGTGAAATAAGAATACTTACTTGTTGGAAAATATAATCTTCGTCTGGATAAAACACTTCGACTGAAGGTTTCATAATAGTTTCCAAAATATCTAAATACGCAGCAGAATCAAGACGTCCATCGATAGCCCAACAAACTCCTGGACCCCGCGCGCTAACCCAACCCACACATTCACAGAAAAATAACCACTTCGTTTTTAGGACATATGTGATTATTTTCGTAACGAGTTCCTTCCATTCTAAAAACTTTTAGTGGTCCATCGTTGCGGCTATTGAACGTTTTTCGTCGCTAAAAATCACTCGATTCCAAAATTCCAAAGGTTCGTTCACATATCGCCTTGCAAATTCCAGACGACGTCTCATATTTTCGTCACTGAGAACTTCTTTCGCAGCAGCATTATACTTCTTTATTCCCATCTCCTTTAATCTTTTTTGTGCAGTTATACGGCATCCGGGAAAATGTGTATCTGCTATAGCCCTGGAGTATGTAGCAAATGGTTGTTCTGTTACGTAATGAAACAACTCGAGATCTTGAGCACGTGTAGATACTTTAGGTCTACCACTTCCGATGGCTCTTTCCAAAGTGTGTTCAAGATTCCATTTTACTCGGTAATGCCCTACGGTGCTTTTGGTATATCTAACATACGTGAAATTTCACGCACGCTACGGCCCGCCGCTAATTCCGAAACAATCCGCGCTTTCAAATCAGCACCGAGATGAGGTGGCATTTTCACAACACTTGAAATTTTAAACTAAAATGGAATTTACATTTCTTACTTTATTTATTGGTTCACACTACCCCTTCTCAAACAGTAGGTAATTGTTTATTTATTACATACTTCTAATGACCAATGTAACAACCCTTAGAGCAATATGACTCAAAGGAAGTAAATTAAACAAGCAAGGATATTCTATTGTTATTGAAACTTATTCATAAAGTAAAAGCCATTTCCTTATAATGCTAATGGACAGGATTTTCTTTTAAGTATTAAGATTACAATAGAGGACTTATAAACTTTCGAAAATATCTAATTATAAATATTTACACTGCAATTGCGCTTTTTCCTTAATAATTTCTTAGCAATAACATACACGTTCTTGGTTTTAAGTTGTCATAAATTTGATATGATATAAATTTGTGTTTCTAATATTACATCACAAACTAATCTTTATTCGCCAAAAAATTGTTGCTTAAGTTGTAAAGCTTCGTACACACCTGAACAACAAACCGAGCAACAAACATAACAACGAACCGAAAGTCAAACAGAACGACAAACGATCTTTTATGATTTCCACAATCCGAACAACAAACGGAACGTTTGTGCTGTTCCCATAATTATTTTCAGTAGTTTTCAGTTCATATATATTTATTATTGAGAAGAAAATTGCGGAAAACAAGAAGATAGTGCCAACCAAATTTTTACGCACAAAGAAGAGTAAAAATTATAATTTACTTCGCTTTTTTTATTTTGGAAATTTCCCCCCAAATGATGCTAATAGGGACATCATTTTTTTCTTGCATTCTTAAACACTGATTAATTTAAAACATTTTTCTTCTGTCAACTCCATAATATTACCTAAAACACAACAAACCCACAAAAGGGAGGACAAAAAATAAATAATTTAATTCTCCCGCATAAGTTTGTTCGCCGTTTTGTTTAGATTCGTCCAAACCTGCAAACGCATTCGCGCGCATTTTCTTTGATGTCGGAGAAAAACCGACAAGTTGCGGGAACGCCGCAAACCGTTCGTGGAACAATCAGGACTTGCGAATCTGTTCTAAAATTCGTACGTAGCACCGTCCAAATTAATGTTCCGATTGCCGTTCGGTTCGTTGTTCTGTTTGTTCCTCGGTTTGTTGTTCAGGTGTGTACGAAGCTTTACAATAAGCATATTAATATGAACTATATCTTATGAAAGGAGAGTTATGTAACTATAATTAACGACTTAACGTTACGTTAGTAGATTCCATTTACTATTTACATATTTTCTTGGAACATTCGATAATTAACTATCGGGATATGATGACCCTATACTTCGCAGGTTGTGCGCAACTGGATACAAGCAAATAACTTGGAGCTGTTACCCTGGCCAGCAAAAGCCCAGATTTTAACATTATCGAAAATGTTTGGGCTCGAATACTTGCTGTTATCCGAAGACAACAAGGGCCAAATTTTATACCAGTAAACCGTAATGCACTAATTGCAGCCATTGATACCGCATGAAACGATTAATATTAATTATATTGATACCTTGATAGCGTCAATGAGCAGACGCCTCAAGAATGTATCAATAATAATGGAGGTCACACCCATTATTGATTTCTTATATTTATTTATATAGTAATACCTTTATTTAAAAAAAAGTTTTTCATTTAATTTTAAACTATAACTTGGTATCTTAATTATAATTATGTAATAAATTCTTGTCAAAAACTAAATATATACGTTGACAATAAGAATTGCCTTAGTTTTTATTTTCACTTTTATATTAACTACAGAAAAAATGAAACGTCATAAAATATACATTTTGTAAGGACTAAATATTATGAATAGAGAGTTTAATGATTTTTTTAATAACTTACAATAATTAGTAGGTTAGATTTATTTAAAAATAAGTAATAATCAGTCAACCCAAATAACCATGTTTAGTTTTTGATTTAATTTAAAAGTTATTGCTTGTAGACGTTTTTAAATCAAAATTATTTCTAATTTTATTTTGTAAACATTTCCTAAACAAAATTTTGATTCGATAATTAATCGAGCTATGGTGTTTAATTAGCGATACCTTCAAATATATTCTTTAAAGAAAAAATTAAGTAAGCAACGTAAATTACCTATTTTCTAAAACGTGCTTAGTGTAATGATTCATTCTACAGTCCTTCTATAAGATAACCCCTGCTGAGACTACCTGCTGTTAGAATTGTAAATGATACCCTTAAGCCCGCTTCACAATGTGCAAACTTTTGTTTACAGAAATTGTGGTGTCCAAGTTTTAAATTTCATGAGTGTAATTTTCGTGCATAAGGGAAGGGAGATTGGGAAACGGAAAACAGAAAAAAAAAATTTTTTTTCCCCCACTACTTTTATAGGAAAAGTTGAAAAGTTTTAAAAAACTGCAAAATAAAGAAATAAAAAAATACCTATACAAAAAAAAAAAAAAAAAAAAAAAAAAAAAAGAAAAAAGAAAAGGGGGAACAAGGATGGAGAAATAGAGGAGAGGAAATCGTCACGCCGCGTCGTCCCCAACACAACCTCTTAAAAAAAAAATTGTGTTCCCGGGCGGCTTAATAAGGATTTACCAAAACAAATAATGTTTGTTAAAAAAAAAAAAAGACAGGGGAACACAAAAAAAAAAAATAAAATTAAAAAAAAAAAAAAATAAAAAAGTTGTAAAAAACCCCCAAAAAAAAAAAACATATAAAAGCCAAAAAATGGGAGTTCTTCCACCAAAAAAAAAAAAAAAAAAAAAAAAAACAATAAAAAAATAAAAAAAAAAAAAAGTAAATTTCATAGTGTTAAAAAAAAAAAAAAGAGAATAAAAGAAAACAATTTTTTTCGGGGTTGGGAGGTTGTTCAAAAAAAAATCCCACTCACCGTTCCTAATCCCACTTAAAATAATAAAAAATTAAACTTAAAAATAACAAAATGGGTTGGAGGAAAGACCGGGCTCTTCAACAATAGGGGATTGAAAACAAAAAAAAACCAAATTGAAAGGTTTCCAGGATTTTATTTTTGGCTTGTCATAATTAATTTACATACCAACTAATGTAATTAGTAATGTTTAGCTTTATGTTAAAAAATTTAAATAAGTATTTGATGTTTTGTATTTATATGTTTTCATTAGTATAAAAAAAAAAAATCACAATAATCAGCAAACACTTGATTATTCTTTAACAACGCATTGAAAAATTGTTAGGGATCTATTTATAAGATCAGCTCGACTGAAAATACTACCTTTGTCGAGAGTACGTACACAAAGGGTTGCGCAAAAATATTAAATTTAAGCAACTACAAACGTGTAACTTTACACATTTATTTCGTATAGCAGAGTGTGTGTATTTTAATTTCGGTCATTGCTCTGACTATTTGGCAATTTGCCACAAGGTGCATTCATTTTAGTTTCAATTTCATTTCTAAACAATAATGATAATATTTTACAAATAAAAACACTATTACGAAAACTCAAAAGATTTTATCCATCAAACCTCTTACTTTTATTAATTTTCTTAAATAAACAACATCAAAAGTGTTTCTTTTTTTACGAAGTATTAATTTTATTATTTATTTTTGTATGTAAAAAACGTCAAGTTAAAATTTGAATGTATCAATTATAGTATGTAGTTGCAACTAAAATACGTTAACATGTGAGTAAAAAGTACTGTAAATATTTATACTGATCACGATATGGAATGTTGCTTAAGTTATAAAATATTAATGTTTGCAGTTAGACACTGGATTGACCTATTTCTATTAATTCATTAATAATAATGGTTTTGTAAATATTGGCTTTTTTGAAACGTAAATAGACATAGGACATATAATTTTACATTTTACACCATCACCGAAAACATATAGATATTAGATACTTAAAATTTGGATGTACATATGTAAATTCCCAAACCGTCTTAAATATTAATAATAATAAATAATTTTTGAAATAAAAAAAGTCAAAGTTTATAATAATTAACCATATTTTTGAAAAACAATACCCAGAAGTGTCTCGTAGTGTTAAGTATTGGCAATGATTAAATTTTATTATCCTGCAAGTGTATTAAAATACTAAAGCCGTTTGCTCTTGATTGCATAAATTACTTTGATCGCTATATATTTATGAGATTTGTCGTTGGCATTGCATTTAAAACAATAATAATTTTTTTAGCAATAATAGTATTTTTTTCAATAAATCGTTTCTATTTTCGTGTGTATTAGCAAATTTTTTCAATGCTTGTCTAAAATAAACTTAATAAAACTACTTAATATCCCTATTTTATTTATGTATACAAAAAAATAGGTTACGCGTTTAAAGAAACGTAAAATGTTAACTAAACGCTATTTTGTCAATTTTTTTGTGACAATTATCTAATGTTTCCTGATGTTATTTATATTACGTGCATAAATTTGAAAAACAAATGTTTATGTTTAAATATGCTAATGGTGCGTTTGTAATCTGTGTATCATCAGTACTAAATAATGACACGTTTCAAAAATCGAGATTATACTGAGGACAATCGTAACGTGTTTCCTTTTTGTTGCGTGCCAAAATTTATTCAGAACGTAAATTGTTTGTAAAGCTACACACACAATTAAGGTGTGGAGAACAATCATTTGTTAAAATCTAACAAGAGATGAGATCGGTACTAAATCACGACACAGTTTCGTTTTTCAAGTTAATTATTGTTGAATAGTTACTTGTAAATACTACAGATAATGATTAATGTTAGTTGCTTAATTCATATAAGAACGGACGGTCTGTTTACAAAAAAATTTATTAATTACCTTTTGAAGTTACTACTAGCAAGTAATCTATAAAAGTGTGAAAATTGTATTATTTTTAGTGGATTTATTAATTATGTAATCTTTGAGTTTTTTCTAAATATTTTTTGTGTAGATTCTTCTTAAAGTTTATCTTACCCTAAATATGTACTCATTTTGAATTTTTTAATTTTATGATTATCACTACAGCCTACGAATAGACATGTCTTCTTATTTTAGAATTTTAACAGTTAAATGATAAAAAAAAACAGTTAGTTTCATAAAGGTATTTAGCATTATTCGAGCTGAAATAAATGAAACATCTGAATAATTAGGAGACCAAAATAACAAGCCGTTTTAATGCTTGAGATAAATTAACTCCGGGTTTTTCAAAATTTTACTTGAAATATTTTTGTGTGCTTTAGGAGTAGATTTTGTGGTGTATTAGGTACTTATTTTAGTAATATTATTCCAAGAGGAAATACAAATCAGTACATATTTTTTTCGGAAAACCGTAGAAACAAAATTATCCCTCTAAGTTACACGTAGGAAAATTTAAGTTTTTGGACGCAAAATAAAGAGATACTTTAAAAAGAGGCAATTTATTCAAAACTATTAACTAAAAATATTAATATGAATTGTGGAGCTTGGTATGTTTGATATATTGATTCCCGACCGAGTTTCAAATTTTCACTGAAAGTCCCAGTCAAAATCTCATTACCAGCGTGATCATAGCGGATAGTGGATAAATCATTACTTGTAGAGGGATTATTGCCCATACTAGTAATTTTCTTGCCCTGATTGTATTTTTCTTGCTATATCTAGCTTGTTTGGGTTCGAATAGCCCTCACCTACAGTGTTGCACTTAGTCATGTATTTTTGAATTAGTATTTTTTTTAAATTATCATGACTAGATTTCGACATAATCTCTATCCTAAAAAATTGTTGACTCCGTGTAGGCGGTTCCGCTTGTACCAGAAGTGACCAAAAACTTTTTTAAATAAAACACCCTGTATATTTTTATATACTCAAATTCTACGTTCAATTTTAAGTTGACTTTGTGCAATATTCTCTATACCGATTATTAGCCGTTTTCGAATTATTCATGGTTATTGAACTTGACAAGTGAACCGCACTTTTGCAAACCATGTGACCAAAGCCGTTTAAGAATTCAAATAAATTAGATACTGGATTCATTGAAAAGATTCTCTGGATATAAATTAGTAGTCATACTGCTCTGTTATACAGAGTATTCAAAATTTGTGTGTTTTTAGATTTACTCATAATGTGTCGAGAGCGTCAAAGAAATATTTGCAGAACTTGAAGAAGATTTCTATAAAAATATCCTAATAAACCTCACACAATCGTTCGTAATTAACAATTTTGTTCATTTCTTTCTAAACATTCAAAAACAAAACAATTACTGGATGATGAAGATACTGGAAAATCGTAGCGATTTTCTCTGTTTCTATCAAAGGAGCTGAACAACATCTTGATATTTCATTTGTAACTATTCGTAGATTAGCGAAGAAGGATAAATGGCGTCCGTATTTTTTATAGTATGATTCACAATCTAAAACCTGGTGACAAGTGCAGTTATGTGAATAGATTTTAACCAAGCAAAATGAAGAAGGACATTTTGTGAAAAATAATATTTAGAATAATGAGATGAAATTTTCGCAAAACGAAAGGTTCAATAGACATAACAGCCACTTCTCTAGTAAAAATCCCATTTGCAATTTAGATTTACGATGAAAATTTAAATGGAGAAAGCTATTATTATATCTTGAGAAATATCGTTAGTGTTGCTGTGCAAAATTTGCCCAAAGCTAAAGCTGAAATTAATTGGTTTCAGCAAGACGAAAGTTCTATCACATAATACAAAAGACATCTTTGACAACAGATTGATCTCTAATAATAACAAATTAAAATTTATTCTGTCACCTCTAACTGAAGGAGTAATTTGACTTTGACAAATTTGATTTGACTCATAAACAAATGCTGACATATTAGCTTGATTAGGAAAATTCTTTCTAAATTTTTGGCGAAAATCAATTTGATTGTTTTGCTAAGATTAAATCTCATTATCGCAATTTCCGTCAGTTTTCCACTTGTATTGATATAATGAAAATCGACTGTTCTATTAAAAAAAACAATTTTCTGTCGTTTTTCTAAAAATACTCATGACTAGGTTCTAAAAAAAAGAGTTGGTTCCTTTGATGGCACTTCTGGTTGTATAGCGGAAGTAACTATCAATTTTGTTTTAAATAGAACACCCTGTATATTATTATTATATTATCAAATTCTACGTTAAATTTTTAGTTGAATTTATGTATTATTCTCCTATACCTAGCATTTGCCATTTTCAAATTATTCACATTGTTTTTTCAAACTAATGTGACACAGAAGCCATTCAAGAATTCAAACAAATCAAATATAATTCATTAAAGAAAAGATTATCTGGATAAAATTAGTATGGTACAAGTTGAATAAGATAAATCCTCCAAAATAATAGTTTTAGATGAATATCCTGCTTCCCCATAAACTTCGAATGGAATCTCGTCATGACACACCCTGTATATAAAATATTGGAATTACATTTTAAAGTATTTTAAATTAAATAAGTCAAAATTAAAATCACCTTCCAAAATGAATCATTACATTAGTTATTTTATAGAATACTATAGGAGACAACAAAGTCACAAATAAACTGACAGTTTTTAAGTAATAATAATTTCAACAAAATTGTCACACCAAAGCAAGCGACACTAATGCAAATAAAGAATAAATTGATTTTGCAAATCTATAAATTATTGATAATCAAATTAAATTAAATGTAAGTATTCATAACAATCAGTGCTTGGTTGCAACTGGGGAAATACTTTAGCCGCTACATATATTAACATTTGTTGCAAAGGAGCTAATTTAGTTGCTAAGTAGGCAGAAAAGAAGAAGATTTATCATTATAGGGAAATAAGTGAATAGTACACATCTTCTACCCGCTATGTGTAGAGGCCATGGGTACATGGGGCGAATATGCGTTCGTTTCCTGAATGAGTTAGGTCACAAACTGATCGAAATTAAGTGGAGATCGTAGGGCAATGAAGTATCAGTGCAACAAATCAGTTTGGCAATCCAATGAGCCACAGGCAATTTTTCTCGCATCAAGGGAGGCTATTCCGTCTTCATTACTTTTAGATGGAATTAATTTTCAATAATCTTGTTAATTAGCAAATTTGTTCTTTTGTTTAAATTAATCATAATCTTACATAATGTGAATAAATCAAGTGTTTACACAATCAATTTTGTTGTTAACTAATTTACAATGCAGGATTTTCATTAAATTTAATAAATGTAGACAATCCTTCAAATACTACCAAAAGTAGGATAATTTCTAAATTTAACTTTATTATTTCTTCTTCTTTCTAAAATAGTAGATTATTTGTGCTTAATCACCTATACCTAAATAAGTTTTTAATTTGAAATATATCATGTACTGTTGTAAAAACTATTTTTGTGATCTTGGCTTCGAAATCTCTTCAAAAAAATCCGCTGTTGTATTCTTCACGAGACATCGTCTACCAATAGTACAACATTTAAGGCTATGTGATCTTGTCATCCCAGTACATAATAGTTATACTTATCTAGGTATAACATTAGACTCCAAACTAACTTGGGAGGAACATATAAATAATTGTATCTCAAGGTGCGAAAAAAGTCTCAACAACCTTAAAGTTATTAATCGGTATAGTTGGGAAGCGGATCCAAAATTGAATCTTTTATTTTATAGAGCATATACTAGATCAATACTAGACTATGGCTCCATCTTTTATGGATCTGCGACTACTTCTCGTTTACTTAAAGTTGATAGAATTCAATTCAAAGCTTTAAGACTCGTTCTTGGTGCCTTGAAATCCACACCAACAGCCACCTTGTTAGCTGAATGTAACGAGCCTCCCTACATATTAGACGTCTATTTCTGGCTGAAAAGTTTGTCCTTAAATGTCACAGCAACAATCAATTGTCCTTATTGAATAAGTTAACTCAAATTTCTGTAGACAATCTTACAAACAAATGGTGGGCTAACAAAAATCCCCCGTATTAGCAGTAGCATATCCAAACATTTCCTCCTATAGTCCTAGACCCGACGGCAATCCATTCTTTAAATCCTCATTTAATATTTCGTATACCAAATCCAATATCATCATTCCCATCTACGAGGGTTGTTTTGATTGTTCTCAAATCGTTTATGAACAAATTAGTAAATTCCAGGAACCTTGTAAGATATACACAGATGGTTCTAAGTCAGAATCAGGGTTGGGATGTGCTGTTTACATTTCAAATACTAACGAAAGTATGGCATATAAGTTACATTCGGATTGTTCCATATTTACCGCCGAACTGCAGGCTATTAACAAAGCACTTGACTGGATAATTACTGGCAATACTTTGCAATTCCAAGAATATATAATTATGTCTGACTCCTTGTCGGCCCTTTTGTCAATTCAGAATTCATCACGGCATCTATTTACCAATTCTTTATTAGTTGATATCTTAAGCAAAGAAATTCAAGTACAAAATTCCTCTAGGTCAGTTGCATTTATGTGGGTTAAAAGGTCATTCTAATATTGTCGGCAATGAAAAAGTGGATTTATTGGCAAAAATGCAATCAAGTCAGGTACTATAGTCGATTATCTGCCCACAAGGGATATAATTCCCTTGAGAAAATAAATATGCGGCACAATTGGGAAATAGAGTGGATTAATTTTTGCAATTCTAGTTGTAACCCCTACTGCAAAATCCAACCAGTCCTTCCTAGTTGTCCACTTGGAGAACGAAGTCATCCAGTGAGAAAAATTTCCTCAATGTATACAAGGTGTCGTACCGGTCATGCCTCAACTAAATCTTTCCTACACAAAATTAAAATGAGCAACACTAATGTTTGTGAATGTAATGGAAGCGTTGATGATATCAACCATTGGATTTTTCTTGTAGTGTCAATGCAAGTGCAACACATTTTTTGACCAATTCACTTATCTCAAACGCTATTCCTCTTCCCCAGTGTCATATTTCTCTATTTTTCTTAGCCTCCGCTTGCCCTTCTATACGTCATATTTTATGGGAGTTCTTTAAGAGAACTAGAAGAAAAATATAGATTGTTAATTTGTCTGATGGTCTGATGATTTTGTGTTTTTTTTTTTTTTTTTTTTTTTTATTATGTAATTCATATGAGTTGAATGAGATCTGAATGTATGCTTTTAAGTCATTGTTACCTTATGTTTTCCCCTATGTATAATTTCCTGTTTTCCGTTGCCTGTTGTGTTTGTCTATTTTAAGTCGCTATGATCGGCACCTTAGCGTGAAAAGTGTATCCCTGTTTCTTCCTATACATCGAATAAGTACATTCTTTAGTTAGTATGATTTGGAATGAATGTTGGGATTGATTGGATATAAATATATACGTTTCCGTGGCTGAATGAGTTCCTCAACTCAAAGCCAAAAAAAAAAAAACTTTATTATTTCTTCTTCTTTCTTATAATAGTTTTATTTGTGCTTAATCACCTATACCTAAATAAGTTTTTAATTTGAAATTATTTAAAATGGACTGGATAATTACGCCCACTAAAATTTTAGTAGACAATAAAGGGAGGATATAAAGAAATTTGAAACTGACTTACACATGAAGGTTTTACATCGCAGACATATTCATAATACAACCCGACGTTTACTTCAGTTTTACTGTAATTCGACAATAAATATTCAATGATAAATTTTTCAAGCAGTAACATTTTTCTTTTGCCTCAAGTTGAAGAAAAAATCATTAGTTTAATTTAGTTCCATCTTAAGACAAACTTCAATGATCGTTACTAGTTAATGAATTTGATTTAATTGGTTAAAGGTTCGGTAAATTGGAAAGCAACCTAAATCCTTAAATAGATTTTTCCATAATTACTATGTAAGTTTCAATGTTACAAAGGCGAGTTTATAAATACTTATTTTACAATATTTTCAACTAATTTATTATTTATTTAAATTATTTGTAGTAACCCTAATAAACATTTAAAATTTAAAATTTCATCCAGTAGCAATTTACTTTAATTTAATTTTATTTCCACTCATGATGAAGTGATTGAAACGCAATCCAACGTTAATAAAGCTAATTGTAAAACACATCTATAACAGAAAAACTAAAAATGAAAAAAATAAGAAATTACTGCTTGCATGAAACATTAGAATATTCTGTTTTTAAAAATGTGTAATTGGGATTTTAATATAAAGTTGTAATAAAAGTGTATGCATGAAAAAATGTGATTTGTTCTTATTGCTTTTTTATTTGGTTTTTTAATAGTTTAATATTTATTAACAATTTTGTATAAACAAATGAGTACACCGTCTAAGTTTTAATGGTGATAAAATTTCATTAAAACTATTCATTTTTTTTTGGGTAGGTATGTTGAATTACTCTTTTAAATTTTCATCAAATTTAATAATAAATGTATGTTATCGTTCAAAATTTGTACAATTATGTATGAAAAGCTTTTTAATTTAAAATTATTTAAAATTTGCTGACCCACCATACGTTGGGCAGTCCAAATTTCAATTAGTTTGTTTGTTGAGTTCTACTGAATTTATGAAAAGCTCTTACATACGTTTTTCAATTTCTTTATAATTTTGCTTTACATACAAAATTATTCGGACAATCGCAAACTTCAAAAAAATTCCAAATCAGTTCAGGAGCTCTCAATTCATGCCCTAATCGAACAGCAAGTGTGATCAGTAAAGTTCGCATCATATGGGATGGTTTTTATTAAGAATTTTTTTAAGATTTGACGTGTTAATTTCTTCTTGATTTGCCATCAACACAATCCCTGTAAAATTTTTATTTCTTTCAAAAAAATCCGAAAATCTGGTTATTCCTCAAAATATCGGAATAGTAGGTATTAGATAAAGTTTTTATAATTGCACATTTTAGCCCAAATGCACAATTTCAGCTAATTTAGATTTTTTGTTCATATTTTGGTAATGGAACTTTTTACACAGAAAAATTTAATTCAACTTAGGTAAAATTATTAGTTTTTATGTTTTATTATTAATTCTTTTGTTTCGTATTCTATTTAAACTTCTTGTTTCTTTTTAAATTCCCAATTTTTCAAAACATTTTTTATAATAAAAATTCTACAATCTGACAAGTGGCGAAAATTTTTTACTTTTGTGTAACTAGTTACGAAAAGTTGAATTATTCGTAAATTAATTATGAAAAAAGGTGAAAATATTCTGCGTTTTGTTATTAATTTTAAAATGGTTAAATTGAAATGTAGCAAAGGTAACACATTATCCAAAACATGTATTTTTGACACGTAGAAAACTTCACTCCAAGAGGAAGAAATATTACAGCTCTTTTGCCTCAGATTCTTGACGTGAAGCAAATCATACGACAATTTTCTTGCTGACTCCCGGTCTAAATAGTAAATTGCATAAAATCACCAACGTACTCACCTACTTAATTTCAATAAGGTAATTTCAAAAAAAATTACATTTCAATATTTATTGCTTAATAAAAGAAAAAGGAAACAACGAACTAAGAGATCACATCAATGTTTACAAAGGTATTTGAGGTCTGAAACGGTATAAATTATTTTTTAAATGATGGTTTCCGCCATTTGCCATTATTAACTCAAACCATTTTACATTCATCTCGGAACATCTGATAATTGCCAAACATCAAACTTAAGAAAACAATTCCAATCATTAACTATAGAAGTAGCTGAACTTAGAACTACCTCAAAGAAACACAGTTCCATTCTACAAACTGTCAGCTGGTAAAAATGATCTGTTACACCGCCCTTATGGTAGGATCATTTACTTATCTACCGTTTCAGATTATAATAATGGCTTCAGTTCAGGCATCGCTAGTGTTCGTGGATTGGTCCACATAAAAATGATTCTCCACAACTATTAGGTCCCTTTTCACGGAAACTAGCATTGACTGCTCAATTTAATAGCATTTTATTTTGAAAATGTTGACCACTATGTAATTAGTAAACATTTTAATATTGTTTCAAAATTTAAAAAAGAAAAAGGGGAATAATTATCCGATTATCATCATTGTCATGTCACTGACACGTGCACATTATCAATAACTAAGAAAAATGCCAACAGTTAACTGTAAGGACTTGTGTGTGTTATAGTGCAAAGCTTAGATATCGCCTTGCACTTTAACACAGACAAGTCGTTACAGTTAACTGTTTGCATTTTTCTTAGTTTATACTATTTACACGTGTCCATGTTATATACGAGATGTCGTTAGACACACATTTTACTTATTATCAATAACGTGTAATAATAATAATAATAATAAAAAAATACAATCACAACAGATCGGATATTACATTCATAGACAAACATAACAAAATAACATAATAAACACAACATGTAAAAAACAAGCACAGAACACAGATCTCTCCATAGAAATAAAACGTCTGTGAAAGATGTCATAGTACCGATAATCTTGTCTTGCACAGGTATCATACCACATACACTAGACAAAATCCTACACATACTGAACATAGAAAAACACACATACATTAACCTACAAAAAGCTGACATACTCAACACACGCAACAAAGTAAGCAAATTTTTAAACGCATAACTCACAAACACATAACATAAATGGCCCGCAATGTCTTGGTTTCAGTGCCACTTGCGACTTAAAACCGACAAGAATCGAGATAAAAAAAAACAAAAAAAGGAATGGTAAAAATAATAATAATGTGTTTTATTTCCACTAGACTATATAGGACAGATCTATAAAATAGAGGGAAATACGCGACATCATTAAAATATTTTGTGACATTAGAAAAGCAATTGTTGATTGGGTATGATGAGAGACTAGCTTTGACATTACTTCGAATAACTGAGGGCGATTTTCCAGTTATGTTTAGTTTGCTAATGACAATGTGTATTGGTGTTTATTGCAAACATTGTGGTTGTGAACATCATTCTTTTTTGGATAATCGTTGGAGTGAAGAAGTATGTGTTTACATGTTTTGTAAATGTAATATAAGTGAACGTTAGAATTTGTAAATTGACAAAAATTTCTGCACGAATGAGAATTAAATAGATTTGTTATTATTTGTTATTTGGATAAATAAAACCATTTGCCATACTAGATGCAAGAGCCTATTAAGACATGATACACATTAATAAGTTAAGAGAAACTTAACAACGTTTTTAAATTTCTAACGGAGAATTGAGTTTTTTATGAGTTGACAGCAATATTCTTTCCGGTTTAACGTTTCATCTATCCTCAGTCATAAAAGTTGACATTTTTTTTTGATAATTGTATTATGGTTAATTTTTCTGTTTAATGACAGATCATTAGTAATTTGATAAGTGTGAATTCTATTAAACTTGGATTTCTCACTATATAAGACCAGCAAATATTTATCAAGTTTTGTAACAATATGTTAAAATTATTAGGTAATCGAATGCCTAGCTTAAGTCACCAAAAAGTTCCTACAGGGTATTCTCCATACAACTAATGTTGTTATAGTAAAATGAATAGGCATCATCAATAGTTAATTTGTTGGTTTGAAAACCGTACTCATTATTTGATAAATTTTTTTGTTTTTGAATAAAATATTGAAGCCTGTTCAACAAACCAGCATTCAAATACTTTAGAAAAAACGGAGGTCATTAGGTATGGACTATAGTTTGACATGTTGAGAGAATTATCTCTTTTTGTGTAGAGACATGATGACGCTACTTTTCAAGGTTTCTGAAAAAATATCTTGTTCAAAAAATACATTCACAAGAGAAGTTGAGGGTTTGCATACATCTGAATGTATATCAATAATTAGTAAGGATGGTATGCTAGTCTGTAAAAGGAAATGATACGACTGATTGACATAAGATATTTGTCAGAAACTGACTATAAGTATTATTCGAATGCTATTATTTATCATTGCTGATCCAATATTTGAGAAAAAGACGTTAAAGTTTTTGACAACTTAACTGGGATCTTGGATGGTCTTACTTAAAAGTGTAATAGCGATATTTTCTTTCCTTGTGAAAGTTTTAACCATAATATAATTGAATGTGTTCCAGCTTTGGAATTGTTGTGTGTACCGATCACCTTTCTTTTAATTTTAAATTTTTCTGTAAGAAATGTTATATCATATGGCTTTGTTTAACCTTTCATGAAAACAGAAATCAAGTAATGAGTTCAAAACTACCTTAATTGTCTTTTTCCTTGAAGAAGAACATTTTTCTTATGTATACAAATTAAATCATTATTGACTAGGATGCATAGATTTACTGGTTAGTGCAAACCTTTTCATCAGAACGTCAAAATTTGCAATCAAACATTTTTCAGTAATTCGGTTTCTCGATTTAGTACTCCTGTTAATGTAACCACAGATCAAGGAAGCAATTATGAATCGAATTCCATTGTGAATAGCAATAATAGAAAGAAACAATCTAAATTTTCTTTGATGTGTGGGATTAAGAGATGCCACTTTTAAAAGATCTAATGACTGTAGTAATCGTGACAGTAATGCACAGGGTCTTCCAACCCGTCTGGCAGCGTGGAAGAAAAAGAGTAAAATCTCATAAATATAAGGAGACGATGCTTCTGCAAAGGAGTGACAAATTATCGATGAAAATAGTACTTCTTCGATTTATCATTGTTTAAAATTTTTGTATTTGGATCAAGTTCTATAGGTAAGTTTTTGTATTTGATTTCCTAGAGAATTTTTCAAATCTTCTAAAAAACCTGATATAGTGATTATTTAAATTTTAAAACAAAGCCCGCACAAGCAATTATTATAAACTAGATTAAAAACCCGTCGATTAACGGGCAAATTTTAATGCATGAATTTAATAATGCTAGACTTTTTTAATTTTTTTGATTCCATTGTTCTCTGAATAATGTTAAACCTATGGCGGACAAAGACGCTCCTGGCCCCGCTCCTGTTGGAAATTTTTTATTTTCGGATTTCTCCCGTTGGTTTGAAGCGAAGACCCATCGGCATTTCAAGTCTCTACGACATCTGGAAATACCCGTTTAATTTCGTAGACAGACATAAAAAAAGGCGTTTTATTATATAGAATACTTGTGGTACACTAATTACGAGTAAAATGACAAAGATTAGTTTCAACAGAATGTCTGAAACCATCTGTATGTTCTAATAAAATACCTTGAGGGAGAGGTATGTTTTAGTTACTGCATGTTTTGTTATTTTATAACCAGTCAAATAAATTTTCATATACAATGTCACGAATAGTTAAACTTCGGGACAACCGAAATTTTTTTAAATCAATGTAAAGGTTTTTCCAGTCAAAACATTTAACCACGAAATAGTAGTAGGTCAACTAGGTCATGAATTAATAGTAGTGTAATTGCAATTATTTCTGAAATTACTTGCGAACAATTACATGTTGATAAGAGAAGAAGTTTTCTTAAAGGCTAATAAGTAGTGAAAAAACTAGAGAACAACATGTAGGTCAAATTCAGAGAACTTCCTAATTTTCCATTCACGCTCACATTCGACTCAAGTTAGTGAGTCCACCTCATGAAAAGTAAGTAACTAAGTTATGTTTGAGTATCGAATATGTCGAAAATATTATTTGGGAATGTAAATGAAATCTCCTGTCTTAATTGATTACAGTTTGTTCCACTAAATGATGGGCCTTCTTATAGGAGTTTTTTTTTTGGAGTGGACTATTAAAACCCCATGTACTAATTACGTGCCAACGTTTCGGTCAAAAGATGTCTGACCTTTATCAAGGCAAAAAAGAGATTGTTGGAGTTACAATAGTAAAAAGTATTTTATTCTCATTTGAATCCAGTTTTAATTATTATAAATAAATATATAATGTATAATTAACTCCAACAATCTCTTTTTGCCTTGATAAAGGTCAGACGTCTTTTTAACCGAAACGTTGGCACGTAATTAGTACATGGAGTTTTAATAGTCCACTCCAAAAAATACTCCTATAAGAAGGCTCATCATTTGGTGGAACAAACTGTAAATTATTTGGGAAATATGATTAGTAACAAAAATTATACTAGACTATTAAATCATCAACTTCGATATAATTTAGCTAATCTCACTTATTAGTTAGGAACTTTTTAGTCACCCATTGCTTTTTATTTGTTTCTGAATAGCGTTTAGTTAAGATAGGGTAAAATAATTTAGGTGGAGAATGAGGAAGCTCTCTGAATTCGGTCAACATGATTTAAATTGTAATTTCATTATTTTATATAGCGCAATGTGTATTAAATACTTTTACCTATGATTATTTGTAACAGTTTAATAATATACAGTGCTTTTCATTTAACATTAGCCATAAGGTTTTACATGTTAATATTTCAATCCCATGTTAACACTTTTTGAGACATCTGATATAAACCATTTATGTTAATTATAATTAACTGGTAAAATGTCTATTAGAAAATATTCTTATACTCATTTGTAAGTTTTTAATTTAATAAAGAAAAAACAAAAAAATATATCGTCTCGGTGAGGATTCAAACCGACGAGTCTAAGGGACTTTTGTAATTTGACTTGGTTACTATGGTAACGAAATTGTCATTCAAATTTTGTTTATTAAGTTTGAGACATTTTGACACGTTTAATTTTTAAATATTGAACAGAACGTGTCAGTTTATATCGTAATCCTCCCCGAGACGATATTTTTTGTTTTTTCTTTATTAAATTCAAAACTTACAAATGAATTTAAAAATATTTTTGAATAGACATTTTACCACTTAATTATAATTAACATAAACGGTTTATACCAGATGTCCCAAAAAAGTGTTAACATGAGATTGAAATATTAACATGTAAAATACTATGGCCAATGTTAAACAAAAAGCACTGTATAAGATTGAATTCAATGAATTTTTTTGAAGCAATCAATTATTTAAAAGAATAAAAAATATATACATTTTTGAGTACACGTCACAGGAAGTAGTTACAATTGCAAGAATTTAGAAACATAATTGTACTAGCAATTTTAATGACTAAAAATACTTTTAGCTCAATATTAAAAATTTGTATATATTCTCAAACGTATGTGATTCATTTTACTTTCATAGAATTTATGAGTCATTATGATAAATACATATTTCGTGTTTAAAATATAAACAATTTTGAAAGTAATTCTAAAACTCGAAAAACAAGAGATAAAATAAAAGGATTATCAATCAATTTACCGCGACGTAACACGTTTTATTTTTGACGTAAAATACAAATACGTACAGCGTTCCGCCTTTTAAGTTCAAATTCTTGTTTAAAATTGAGAGTATCGCTTATCATATTCTGTTTATGACAAATGTTCTTCAGAACAAGCCAAGTTTACTTCTTTGTAGTAGATTCCTTGGCTTCAGTACAAAATAAGGTTAGCCGAATTTAGAAATGCAAAAAGAAAAGTAACCATTTTTAAAATAAACGCGTTGATGTGATAGGTATATGGCTTTTAATTAACCGTGTTTATTCAATTAGCTACTGATTTTATAAAAAAAAAATTGATAAGCATGTAAATGGAGCAAGTTTATTTTCATTGTTCCTGAAAAATATACATATACACAGTATTGAAGGTAACAATCTCGTTACGTAAATATTGATTTACAGCATTTTGTTGCTGACGTCAATTAATCACTACTTTTATTTTTTCGGTTCAACAACTTTAACAGTAAAATTTTTAAACATACACAGAGTGTGTACACTTTTTAGCAGCTTTGGCGTCTGAACTATATTTAAATATAGGATTGCATTAAACACATTTTCTAAACACACACCTTAAAAAAATTAAACTTGACCACTATAAATAAATTGAATCTACAATTATTTAGTTAATTAGTTTTACAGAATTAGTTATAAAAATCATACCCATTTTTCAAGTAAAATACTTACTTGAAAAAATAAACAGAAACACACCCACTGATAGTATTTGTAGAGCTTTTTATCTTTTTCATTCTTGCTGGTTTCTACTCCAGGGTAAATAACCTCTTCCCCAACTTTCTTGTACATAGCTGATTTTACAGTATACGTGGAATGAATCAACAATAGGTATTTAAAACGTCTTCAGGAAGATCCTTTGTATGAACACAGTCTATGGGGTTCCCAACATATTGTCTAGTCGTGACAATTAAACTGAACGCAATTAAAATCAAAGTTGTAAACGAATAATGTAACCGAAACACTGGAGAATCATTATGAACGGCATTTAATTTGATAAAATTTTTAAGTCCGCGAAAAATGTCCAACATGGTACTTAAAATACACGTTAATTAAAATTTATTTAAAAGGATAATATAAAAAAAATCGTTTGTTTATAATTTGGAATGATTTGCACATATTCATAAAATCACATCAAGATAAAGTTTTTCGGTAAGAGATTTCTATACCATAGCAAATAGCAAATAATACTGAAGTTTCTTGGACTGAATTCGCATATACACTTAATACAATGAAAAATTACGAACATTATGTTAGAGAATAAATCGTTAACCAAAAGAGTTCAAACTTTTTGTCGTGCATATTCCCGACACCCGCCATCATTTTTCGCGAAACTATTATACACTATAGATGCCATGCGAGCGTCGGGACGCTTATTTTAATACTAACTTTTGGCCATGTGCTTCAAGCAAATACCTTACTTTCCTGTGGTTATAAATACGAAAAGCGACTAAGTAAAGTTTATTATGAACGTCTTAAGTATGTATTGATCATCGACAAACTGCTACTTGTAGACGCCTATTTATAAGAATAACTACAGTAAAGGATGCATCTATTACAAATGTAAGACATTGTTCATTTTTCCGCATTTTTGGGCGTTAAATAAAATTACGGCTTAAATTTTGAAACGACCGAACACGATTTTCAACGAATTTACTTCGTTTTCATTTATTTTTGGAGAATAGAAATTGCACGTTCAGTCATTGAACGGTTTTCTGTTTAATGTACAATATTTAAAAGATTGTGTATTAATACTTTTTTAAATTGAGGTTAAATAATTACTTTAAACATATATTGAAGATGAGATTAACCAGTAACAGGGTTGCTTCATAATGACCAAATAAATTACAGTCAGTTCAATGTACCTGTCTTACTGTATTACAAAACAGTATTTTTATTTATATTTTATTCATAATTCTTAAGACAACGTAGATTAACTGCACAAATAATTTTAAATCTTATTTTAATCACCATGTATAAACCATTTATTTAAAGTAACATTAATTTTAGATCACGAATGCATGCACATGCAAAAATAAAATAGCATAAAGAATTTTACAATTAAGTATCCAAACAAAACTATTGCTATATTTGAAACACAATGGAACTAACTCATTACCCATGTATAAAAGGTTATTACAATATATTTGTTGCAAATTCGTAATAGAGTTTCACTTTATTTAATTTAACGTAAGAACAAATATTATGACAATAAAAATTTAAATGAACAAAAATAAAATCAATTTTGGTGTTTACGCATTTTATATCATTTCCTTAAATTATTAGCTCTTATACTTGAACAAAAGAAAGATTGATTGGTGAAAACAATTTTTATTTCTTTCTCTATTTTGCACTGTTTCCATAGTTTTTGGAAGTTTTCACGCTAGTTTTGTTGATGATACTTATTGTAGATTTTAAGTTATAAGGGCCAACTCTGTTTTCCTAACAAGAAAGGTAATGGAATTATTAAATCTCGCACCATAAAATGTAGTAACATATGGGATATATTATTAACTTTACGAAAAAAAGTTATTCTTTATAAAATGTTCTAAAATCCATGCAAGATTTGACAAAACATATGAATTTGGTATGAGAGTGAAGTACCTTTATTGTAACAAATATCGAAAATTGTAATTATGAAAAGTTGTTCGGAATAAAAACTATATTTCAATATGCAATTACATTCTTCTACTTCAAAAACTTTTTTTTACAAATTTTACTCAAATTATCGATTCCGATTCCGATTTTTTATTTATTACAAACATGACAACTTTTCCATTCCGTTAAGAAAGTATTAAGAAAATTTATTTAGAAAAATCTAATTAATTCGAAAAAATAAAACGAACATCAATATTTCAGTCGTTTTTAGTTATTATTGTGTGGCAGTTATTATTTCAGGTAAGGTATCAATATTTGGTAGGAAGTTCTTCTTCTTCTTTTAATGTTCGGAAAGTTTTAATTTGTATTTACGAAACTATTAAAATTTTTTAGAAAAATTGGGCAGGGTAGTTTTCATTGCCAAATTTTTAGCTCTCGATCTTTATAGGTGCGTAGTTATAAGAAATTGTGAATAAAAACCGTTTAAAATATTGTGATAACGTGAAAAATGAAAAATGATCTATAAATTTAATGTATAAATTTTAAAGAACATGCAATTACTGGTTATGCAAAAAGTATTGTCATTTATTCAAATACCTATAGACACTCTTTTATTGGCTTGACGTCTCAACCTTTATCGTGAATATAGGTGTTAGGTACTGTATAGGATTTTCATTTTATTACGGGTTTTCAAATAAAAATCTGGGCTGAGTAGGTCTGGTAATTTTGTTTGACATTGTGTAATTGTTTTAAAAAAGCAATCAACTGATACAAAGTTTAGATTAGAATTTAATGTAGGTATCTATAATAGCTGTGTTTTCGACTGGTAAGCGTATGTCTATATTGTTCGTTTACAGAGCGCTCCTTTTCTACTGTCAACGCAACCCTCAGCCGAACATACATTTAGAATCACATTCTCAATGACAGTTATCATTCAAATTACAAATAACAAATTACAGAAATTTTTAAATTGATTTTTTTGTGGATATGTGATTAACTATTTCTGTTCATATTGAGTGACATTTTGTTTATATAAATGATAATTTAATATTTATCCTATATAATTCCAAAAGATTCACTTACTCCCGAAAACGTCAATCTTATTAAACAGGTGTGTAGGAAGTTTTATACCTTTATATAACTCCATTTTTGCAATTTTTGAAAAAAGCAACAGCATTGTTGCGAAACGTCATATCTTCGTTTGTATTTTATTGTTTTTGATTTTTTTGACCTAGTTGCTAAAAGTTTTTTGCAACTACATTAAAGTCATTTGTGTGTTTTATACGTTGTTTATTATTACCATTTCACTAACATTTTAGGTTGTGATGTGTAGAGTGTTTGGAACGGAAAACCGTGAGTTACCAAGAGTATCAATAAAATTCGAAGAAAGTGAATAAAGACGTAATCAACTATGATGAAACTAATCATTTGATCGATGATCCTGGAAAAGAAACATTTTTGAAGGAAAAAAAAATAAACATGAGAAGAATTCTGGTATGCCCAAGTCTTGAAATTGGTTGGCTTTTTATATACTTTGGTGTGGATTCAAAAATGGGCTGATTCAAGGGAATATAACATCCAGTAGTTTCTTTGGTGGATATGTTTGAAGTTTAATTAGACATACCGTAGAGAAGTGGGGCGCTCTAAGTGTTTTAAAAATTACTTGATGTAGTCACGACATCTGAATTTTATACACTACTTAAGAAGTTCATTGCGGTTGAAGACCTAATTTTTCGAAAAAAATGAGTTTGTTTTGAGAATAACAGACTATCATCTTTGAATCGAGACAAAGTACTTTCAAAACATTTGAAATCGTAGAACTCCAACAAAAGAAGAAACATCTTAGATCGTAGAACTCCAACCCCTTAGATTCAAAGGAAGACATTATCGGGATAATTAAAGCACCCCACCCCACCGCATGTAGAAAGAAGAAACTTCTAAATCCGACATTCCTAGGATAATCAACATCAAATGAAATGGTCGGAAACAAAGATCATACTCATAGAAAAACATTGGTACAAAAGAAAATTTAAAGAAGCAGCATGTTTGACTTTTTCGAACTGATCTTTGTACGTTTTTAGTGTCTAAAGTTACTCCTAGATAAACTGGGTTAAAATTGTGGTTTAACTTTGTATTATTAAAGATAACATTAAGTTTTCTACTTTTTTCTCTATTACTTAAATGAAAACAAGAAACCTCTGTCTTTTAAGATTGGGGCATAATCGCTATTTTTTAAATATATTTTTCCACAATACGCAAATCATCAGATATTTTCTTTTCAATGTCGAAAAATCCATCCTATGTCTTAAGCATTAAAAATCGTACTTGATACGTAGTCCCTCAGTAGTTATGTGAAAGCGCGCCATCATGCTGAAAAGTAGATTCTGTTTACTTATGGGATTCAATTCGTCTAAAAAATAATTCTACTTTTAATTCCATTTACCTTTCACGCGTTAGGGTGTCTTGGCCGATGGTTTTTCTGATTGTAAGTATTTGTTGAGGTTATTACTTTGGTATCCTACTTTTGCGACTATTATGACGGGGTACCGGGTTTAATACCAGTTTATTACTTTTTTTGGAACAATATTCATTTTAACGGTGTAGCCTATAAATAGTAATTTGTGTAACTAGTGCAAAATGTGCAAATATACTTTTAATAAAAGACAAATCACAGGACAATACTAAGAGCAGTTCAGTTTAGCATTTTAGACTTATCGAAAACGTTTTTGTATGTCATGAACGCTTTATTTGGACAGAAAGCTAGTTACTTTATACTGACACAGACAGCTTAATTTACCATTTTAAAGTAGATGACATATATGAATATATTAAAAAAGACAGTTATGGATTTGATACTTCAGATTATGATCCTCAAAATATACTATATCAAATTGAATTAAAAACCAAAAAAATTCTGGGTATTATGAATGGTAGCATTATGTTCGAATTTGTAGGGTTGAGATCTAAAATGTATACTTACACTGAGAAAAATTTCGTCTGTAATATCAATAACCACTGTTTATTGACGGAAAATTAATTGAATAAACTAATTCAATGATTAATAAAACGAATTGCCGTGTTGACGTCATAATCAAATGCATCAATCTTACGAACTCTTATTTTACAGTATAATTGTTAATATCGTAGGCTTATATATAAAAGCCGAAATGTAGAGAACGAAATGTCGGAATTGAGTTGAAAAACATACCAAATGATAGGCAAATCGATTTAGAAGGTTAAACATATGGTTTATTAATTATTTTAAAAAACATTGGTAATGTAATGGATTAAAAACCATTCAAATTAACAAATTTTGCCCAAAAATTTTTTGGGGTTTATTCTAGTTTATTAATATAATGTATGTGTGTTGATAGCTTTATGTCAAAAATAATTTTTAATAATAATTACGAATGTATTGATTAGATACACGTATACTTTAATTAATTTATACCAAATAAAAATAAAAATAAATTTCGTTATATTAACAAACGAAATGAATGAGCGATATCCGGAGCCGTTTCATGATTTAAAAGAGATTTGTAAATCCATCGAATCTGCTGAAAATTGTTTTCTTTATACTAATACAACAAATTATTAAGGTGTTTGATAATAAACCGCAGTTCATGAATTTAACGAATTAATCGACATAAGCATTAAACAAGAATAACCTTGTTGCTGTTTGCGTCGTGTTCATCAATACATAGTACATATGAATATATGCAACATGATCACATAGAACAACTCCTTAAAGATTTTCATCTTGGTATTCGTATAATGTTTGAACATAATTTATACGAATGGAGAAAATCTGGACTACCCCTACTATCGGACAACAGATGGAAATGCCATTCAATATGTCTGTGAGACCAACGTCTCCTTCTCCATCGACACCAAGTCTAGCGTCAGCTAGATAAGGTGATGATGATCGATTTCATTCCTATAAACCAAATGAAAAATACTCGGAAGAAAGTGACATCAATTTGTTTACAATTTTGAATACTTCTTTAAAAGGGAGTGCACTTGTAGAATTTACAACAAGTATTCTCAATTTCATGATGAACAACGAAGTGTGCTTATTCATGTTATAGCCTAATACTTTGATGAGAAGAGAGTCAATCTTTCCTTCCCACTAGTTATAAAATAGAAAAAGAGATATTGGAGCGATTTAAAAATGAAAAGTTAGTACGAATATAAATACCATGAACCCCAATTTCTCATATATTATATTTCCAGGAATATTATCGCTACAGGAAAAGAGGTCGTATTTATAACAAGTATTGTAAGCTGAAAACCGCTTTTGGTTCAGCTGTAGACAAATACATCAAACGTAAATCTCCAAGATGAAACAGAATGGAAAGAGGGTAGAGAAAGTTTTTGGTTTTGAATTCTTGATAACTAATGTGAAAGAGAAATCACGTAGACTCCTGATTCAGGAAACCAAAAAAGATGGAAATGCGAATAAATCATCTGTGCTTATAATGTACTCATGCACTCATGAAATTTAAAACTTGGACACCACAATTTCTGTAAACAAAAGTTTGCACATTGTGAAGCGGGCTTAAGGGTATCATTTACAATTCTAACAGCAGGTAGTCTCAGCAGGGGTTATCTTATAGAAGGACTGTAGAATGAATCATTACACTAAGCACGTTTTAGAAAATAGGTAATTTACGTTGCTTACTTAATTTTTTCTTTAAAGAATATATTTGAAGGTATCGCTAATTAAACACCATAGCTCGATTAATTATCGAATCAAAATTTTGTTTAGGAAATGTTTACAAAATAAAATTAGAAATAATTTTGATTTAAAAAACGTCTACAAGCAATAACTTTTAAATTAAATCAAAAAACTAAACATGGTTATTTGGGTTGACTGATTATTACTTATTTTTAAATAAATCTAACCTACTAATTATTGTAAGTTATTAAAAAAAATCATTAAACTCTCTATTCATAATATTTAGTCCTTACAAAATAAAAACTAAGGCAATTCTTATTGTCAACGTATATATTTAGTTTTTGACAAGAATTTATTACATAATTATAATTAAGATACCAAGTTATAGTTTAAAATTAAATGAAAACTTTTTTTTTAAATAAAGGTATTACTATATAAATAAATATAAGAAATCAATAATGGGTGTGACCTCCATTATTATTGATACATTCTTGGAGGCGTCTGCTCATTGACGCTATCAAGGTATCAATATAATTAATATTAATCGTTTCCCATGCGGTATCAATGGCTGCAATTAGTGCATTACGGTTTACTGGTATAAAATTTGGCCCTTGTTGTCTTCGGATAACAGCAAGTATTCGAGCCCAAACATTTTCGATAATGTTAAAATCTGGGCTTTTGCTGGCCAGGGTAACAGCTCCAAGTTATTTTCTCGTATCCAATTGCGCACAACCCGCGAAGTATGAATAGGGGCGTTGTCCTTTAACAACAAAAATACATTATGAAAATGTTAATTCAACAGATCCCGAACTATTTTTGGAGAAAGTATAGTGAAATAAGAATACTTACTTGTTGGAAAATATAATCTTCGTCTGGATAAAACACTTCGACTGAAGGTTTCATAATAGTTTCCAAAATATCTAAATACGCAGCAGAATCAAGACGTCCATCGATAGCCCAACAAACTCCTGGACCCCGCGCGCTAACCCAACCCCACACATTCACAGAAAAATAACCACTTCGTTTTTAGGACATATGTGATTATTTTCGTAACGAGTTCCTTCCATTCTAAAAACTTTTAGTGGTCCATCGTTGCGGCTATTGAACGTTTTTTCGTCGCTAAAAATCACTCGATTCCAAAATTCCAAAGGTTCGTTCACATATCGCCTTGCAAATTCCAGACGACGTCTCATATTTTCGTCACTGAGAACTTCTTTCGCAGCAGCATTATACTTCTTTATTCCCATCTCCTTTAATCTTTTTGTGCAGTTATACGGCATCCGGGAAAATGTGTATCTGCTATAGCCCTGGAGTATGTAGCAAATGGTTGTTCTGTTACGTAATGAAACAACTCGAGATCTTGAGCACGTGTAGATACTTTAGGTCTACCACTTCCGATGGCTCTTTCCAAAGTGTGTTCAAGATTCCATTTTACTCGGTAATGCCCTACGGTGCTTTTTGGTATATCTAACATACGTGAAATTTTACGCACGCATTTTCACAACACTTGAAATTTTAAACTAAAATGAAATTTACATTTCTTACTTTATTTATTGGTTCACACTACCCCTTCTCAAACAGTAGGTAATTGTTTATTTATTACATACTTCTAATGACCAATGTAACAACCCTTAGAGCAATATGACTCAAAGGAAGTAAATTAAACAAGCAAGGATATTCTATTGTTATTGAAACTTATTCATAAAGTAAAAGCCATTTCCTTATAATGCTAATGGACAGGATTAAGATTACAATAGAGGACTTATAAACTTTCGAAAATATCTAATTATAAATATTTACACTGCAATTGCGCTTTTTCCTTAATAATTTCTTAGCAATAACATACACGTTCTTGGTTTTAAGTTGTCATAAATTTGATATGATATAAATTTGTGTTTCTAATATTACATCACAAACTAATCTTTATTCGCCAAAAATTGTTGCTTAAGTTGTAAAGCTTCGTACACACCTGAACAACAAACCGAGCAACAAACATAACAACGAACCGAAAGTCAAACAGAACGACAAACGATCTTTTATGATTTCCACAATCCGAACAACAAACGGAACGTTTGTGCTGTTCCCATAATTATTTTCAGTAGTTTTCAGTTCATATATATTTATTATTGAGATAGTGCCAACTAAATTTTTACGCACAAAGAAGAGTAAAAAATTATAATTTACTTCGCTTTTTTTTATTTTGGAAATTTTCTTTGATGAAAAAACCGACAAGTTGCGGGAACGCCGCAAACCGTTCGTGGAACAATCAGGACTTGCGAATCTGTTCTAAAATTCGTACGTAGCACCGTCCAAATTAATGTTCCGATTGCCGTTCGGTTCGTTGTTCTGTTTGTTCCTCGGTTTGTTGTTCAGGTGTCTACAAAGCTTTACAATAAGCATATTAATATGAACTATATCTTATGAAAGGAGAGTTATGTAACTATAATTAACGACTTAACGTTACGTTAGTAGATTCCATTTACTATTTACACATATTTTCTTGGAACATTCGATAATTAACTATCGGGATATGATGACCCTATACTTCGCAGGTTGTGCTCAACTGGATACAAGCAAATAAAAAAAAACGTTTTCATTTAATTTTAAACTATAACTTGGTATCTTAATTATAATTATGTAATAAATTCTTGTCAAAAAACTAAATATATACGTTGACAATAAGAATTGCCTTAGTTTTTATTTTCACTTTTATATTAACTACAGAAAAAAATGAAACGTCATAAAATATACATTTTGTAAGGACTAAATATTATGAATAGAGAGTTTAATGATTTTTTTAATAACTTACAATAATTAGTAGGTTAGATTTATTTAAAAATAAGTAATAATCAGTCAACCCAAATAACCATGTTTAGTTTTTGATTTAATTTAAAAGTTATTGCTTGTAGACGTTTTTTAAATCAAAATTATTTCTAATTTTATTTTGTAAACATTTCCTAAACAAAATTTTGATTCGATAATTAATCGAGCTATGGTGTTTAATTAGCGATACCTTCAAATATATTCTTTAAAGAAAAAAATTAAGTAAGCAACGTAAATTACCTATTTTCTAAAACGTGCTTAGTGTAATGATTCATTCTACAGTCCTTCTATAAGATAACCCCTGCTGAGACTACCGGTTGTTAGAATTGTAAATGATACCCTTAAGCCCGCTTCACAATGTGCAAACTTTTGTTTACAGAAATTGTGGTGTCCAAGTTTTAAATTTCATGAGTGTACCTACTACCTACCTACTTCGGAAAGTACATTTGATAATAACAAACGTAATTGTTGCTACTTTGAACAGCGATAATGAATAATTTGAGCTTTCATGATGTACTTCAATAGGCCCTTGATATTGTCGATTAAGTAGATAACTGAGTTTTTTCTGTTATTTACAGATGTTATCAATGCCAACATTATGCTTACGTTACACGTATACTTCAAAAATCGTTAATAAGTACGAAAGTGGAAGAAATATGACTACAAAATACACTATCAGAGACTCACAGGACTGTTTTATCTATCGAGCGAAATCTCTTCAAGAAATCAATATAGCCATTTGTTTAAGATATTGACGAAAAAGAGACTTACGTTTATTTTGACATATGTCAAATCACTTGTGACAACCAATGACTTTATTTTATTTTGTAATTTTAAACCAATCACCAAGACTGATATCGGTAAGTGCATACTATGGGAAATTCGCATTCCTGCTGCGCAGTTGTGCAAATTTCCGTTGCAGCAAACAGTCGTGCATTACCTAACCCAATGGTTTCCAACCTTTTTGTACCCTCGCCTCCCTTTAAAAAAAATGGTTGCGCCCCTTAATTTTTCTAATAATCTAATTTCATAAATACTCAATTCGCGGCGAGGATTGTGGATTACGTATACCTATTTTGCTGATTCATTTTTTGACATCTATTCGACTTTTTTGGTTTGTATTCGAAAATGGTATTTTGGAAACAGCTGTATGCCCCTCCTTGCAACATTCCCACAGGTTGGAAACCACTGACCTAACCAGTATTATCGATAAGTCACTAAGCACTTAATACATTACTGTTGACAATTTCAGGTGCAAATGTTTAACTATTTTGAGAGCAGCAGGTATTTGTTTCAAGATTATGAATGTTTTTAACTTAAATTTTCCACCGGAAACAATTTTGTGTTACTCATTAATTTATTTGTATTCAATGTACTACAGTAAGTGGACATGTAAGAATGAAGTTATACTTATTTACTTTTATGCGCTTTTATGTTAACAATCATAAAAAATATATGGATTCTTGCTTAATCTTTTTACTTTTATTGTAAAATCAATACATCAATACCAGTGTAATTTTTAAACACCAGTTTCATTAAAATTGTAGATGCTGTACATAGAATAATGAACATTAAATTATTATTAATGAATATATATTTAATGATATTAATTAACAGAATGGTTGATATAATGTAAAATGTTATTGTAACATCGGAACATGTTTATTATAATAATAAATCTCTAGTGACAAATCAAAGAATTCCATTTGTTGATATAACGAAAAGTTTTAATCAAACGATAATCACTATACATAATATTAATGATCGTTCAGTGTAATATCATCGTTATTTCGATTTTAAGAAGAAAATTCATTTTAAGTTTTTGTTTGAATTTTAAGTTCTCTAAAAAATACTTATATAATAAGGAAGGATTTCTATTTTAAAAACTGTTTTTGTCCAAACTTAAAAACGCGATTCTCATTTGTTTATTTTATTCATTTGCTGTATGGGCCACCGTATTACATTTACCGCTATGGCTTTAGAATATAACCAATTTTGTATGCACCGCAATGCCCACACCTGATTGATTACCTCATATTATTAAACGTATCCCGTATAATCCTATACTATTTAAAGATCCGCATTTACGGCTTCTGTATTAGCGGCATATTTACGGAATCCTAGGCGAATAAAGAGTTATATTAATAAGGAGTTATGACTACATTAGTTATAACGACAGAGCGATTTTGGCAAGGCCTATATTTTGTCGGGGTTGCTTTAGAAATTACTATTTTTTGAGGTTATTTTGGCATGGACTATTTTCTGTGGGCTATAATTATGACGAGTCACGACAAATCCCTATCCATGCGAAATAGAAAAAAGTTATCAAAGATTTTTATTAGTTGACTCAATAATGCATCAACTAATAAGTAATAAGAAAAAATATGTCATTTTATGATTGACTCCTTGCTATGAAATAAAATTTAGCATATTACATATATAATAGTTATCATTTGGTTGAGAAAGATAAATTAGTTTTTTAATTAGTATAAATAGTTAAACACCAATTCGAGAGCTTAAATTATTATAATTTAAAAACAATTGGAAGTACCTATATTTTTGTAATTTATTTCGTTACAATTATAATAGAAAATACAATGCAAATTGCATAATTGTGCTTGTGATAAGTTACAGAAACTTGAAAAATAAATCTTTTCACACGTATGCCATCTACAAGAGTTTGGTTTTATTAAAAATAGAATTCTCATGCTTAAACCAATTAAAAAACACATAAACGTGCTTTTGCTTGTAAATCGTAATAAAAATTTCTTTGTATAACATCTTCGGATAACATCTAGTCTTACTCGATTTGATTATAATAAATTTAAAAACCCAAAACGTAATTATAAAGTCGACGTCGGTGTTCGAATTAAAAATACACATGCATAAACTTCAGATTTTAATATGATACATTTATAGCTTGTCGAAATATGTGTTAGTTAGTAATTTGTGAAGTAACATCTAAAGTAATGTATGACTTCTCCACGTCAGAATAAATCGTGGATAATTACTAAAAAAAATTTATAATTGTCTCCTAATTTAAGACACAAGAATATAAAAAAAAATAGAATGTTTGTGTTGAAAGTTTAAATATTTAAGGTATTTCGATTTTGTTCATTTATATTTCTATATCCTGTTTTAAAAATAAATCTTAATCGATCGTTAATGTAGTTTTTAGTTTACGTTTGACATTAATTTTCACTACAACTTAATAATTCATCCTTTTATTTATTGCAACTATTAATACACTTTAAGAAAAACATAACATTTATATATTTGAAGTTTAATTTTGCTGATATTTTCGGACGCTTTGTCAGAAACGTGTTCTGATATATCAGTTTCCTCAATGCACGTTTTATTACCTACCTGTAAACTGCATAAATTTAATTTTGGTTAATTAAATTAAAAATAGATTTAGGATGTTTTTTAATATCATTGCTACGGTAAATTATCTTAGCTGATGAAACCAGGTGCTGTAGTTTTTCTTTTCCGAAGTATTTTTATAACACTTATTATCCTCGTTATTATCTATAATGAGAATATAACATTCTTCCTTCTTTTAATTAGTTCGAAATATCTTCTTGAATTTTCTTAGTCTGTGTGCCATATTTGTACATTTAATTTCTTTAATGGTTTACATCATTAAGTACTTTAATAGTTCATTTTATTACATCGATCATTACTGTATCAATTTTTTTAACTAAGTGGTAATTGTTACGCGTACCAATGTTTTAATTATATAGTGTTATTTAATAATATAGATTATCAGTGTTATTTTTTTTGTTAGGTTTGTTTTTAGTTGCTTTTATTAAAACGACACTCAAATCTTATATTTCAAATTTATTTATACGTATACTTAGAAAATTTATATATTATGTAAAATCTGCAAAAAAACGGATTCTTTTTATTTATAGTTTAGGCAACTTAAATCTGTTAATTGTGAAACAGGGTCACAGGTAAGTTGTGTGAAACTTTTAAAAATATAATTAAAATTGACGATAAATTTATAAACTGCTGTGGAAGTGTTGACAATGGCTCAAACAAGTATACATAAGTATTTAAATAGCGAGAAGCCAGGTCAGTATCCCGTCTACTTCCAGGCAGATTTAAATACTTGTATAATTTGACAATATAGTTCTCCCTGAAATAAAACAGTTAAAAATTGAAATAATTAGAAGAGGCTGCAGAAACGAGAGAATATAAGAAAGAAGTAAAAATAATTAAGGAAAAGGTATGAATGGTGGAATGGAGAGTGTCAGATTGCAAAGAAGAATTTGAGAAGAGACAATGGAAGAAAGGTAAAATTGAGATAGAGGAGTATAGAAAGTTAAAGGTAAACCTCAAAACAGTTTGTGAAAAAAGAAAGGTAGAATACAGAATATAATTAGAAAAGGATATAGAGGAAATCAGAAAACGAAAGACAAGCATGGGAGTTTATTGGAAGAATAAGAAAAAGGAAAAGAGGGTCGGACATAAGAATAGAAGCAAAAAAATAGAAGGAACATTGCAAGGAACTACTGGGCGGAATAGAAGATAGAAAGAAAGGAGAGGGTGAAGGAAATGAGCGGAGATCGAGAGAAGGAGAGATAGAAATGGACGAAATGGAGGAAGCGATCAGAAAAATTAAGAAATGAAAGGCAGGAGGCACGGACGGAACACAGGGAGGGGAGGCCATAGTGTGTCCGATATATAAGGGTGGGAACAAGACAGAGGCAAAACGTTACAGAGCAATCAGCCTATTAAACGTAGGGTATAAGGTGTATGGGGAAATTTTAAGAAGCAGATTGGTTGAGAAATAGAGAAAAAGAGTTACTCCAGATTGGCAAGCAGGTTTTAGGAAAAATAGAGGCACAATCGACAATATTTACATACTAAAGCATGTAGTAAATAGGCAGACCGAGAAGAAAGGGGGTAAAATGTGGGTAATCTTTATAGACGTAAAGGCGGCGTTTGACAGGGTGGAAAGGGAGTGTTTGTGGGGATATTTGAGAATGAAAGGGATAATTGAAAGTTTGGTAGGGGCCATTGAAGAGTGCTATAACGAAACAAGATGCTGAGCGAGAGTCAAAGATGAAGTGGGGGATGGGTTCAGAATACTAAGAGGATTGAGACAAGGATGCCCAATGAGCCCGTGTTTATTCGCAGCATATATAGGGGACATGGAGGAGGAGTTGGAGAAGCAACAAGTGGGAGGGATAGTGGTAGGGAAGAAAAAAAGTTAGAGTGCTAGCGTATGCGGATGACTTAGTGGCAGTGGCGAAGAGCGAGGAAGAAATGAAAGAGACGATAAAAGTAATTAAATAGTACTTAGAGAAGAAAGGATTGGAGGCGAATGTAGAGAAAAAACGAAGATCATGGAATTTAGGAAAAAAAGGAAGAGATGAAAAATAAAATGGTGGTGGGGGGAGAGGAAATAAAAAAGTGGACAAATACAAATATCTGGGATACGTTATAAGCTATGATAATAAGAATAGAGAGCATATAACGGAACTGGAACAGAAAGAAAATTATTTATTTAATCGTATGGTACGTTTTAAATATTGTATTGTGATGTAAGTGTTATGTATGGTGCCCCAGAAGATCAGTATAAACCTGTACAGTGTGGTGACAAAACCGTGTGCAATTGTGGATTGGTTCGTCTTGGCAAAGCATTTACTTCAAGGTTTAGGAAAACCACTAAAACCTAAACATACCAACCTTTACCCACCCTAGTATTCACATGTAATAATATTAATTAAGTGTGTAATGTGATGTGTTTTGTAAAATTGTGTTGTACAGAAAGTAAATAAAGGAAATAAGGTAGTCAGACAAGTATGGGGCATAAGAGAAAGAATATTTGGGAAAGACCTTGAGAAAAGAAGATAGCTGTTTGATAGAATGGTAAGAAGTGTTTTGACATATGGAGCGGAATTATGGGGCTGGAAAGAATGGAGGGAGCTGGAAAGAATTTAAGAAAAAATTGGAAATGGACACTAGGATTAGAAAAAGAAACACCGGGATACATAGTAGAGGAGGAGGTCAAAATGGAAAAAATAAGAACACAGACAGGAAGAAGGGCAATGAGATATGAGGAGAAAATCGAAAGCAAGAGAGAGAAAGAGATATTAAACGAGTGCTGGAAAGAAATAGAAATGCAAAGGGTAAAATGTGGAGAAGAGGAAAGAAAATTATATTACGAAAGAGGGGTACGCAAGAGAAGAGATAACAAGAATAAGAAGAGAAAGGAGATTGGTAGAAGCAGAGATAGTAAGGAGGATGTGGACTCGCAGGTGCAAGAAAGAGCGGGAAGAATAAAAGAAGGGAAGTACAATGGAAAATATTGGAAGATAAGGACAGAAGGAAAACCCAGATATTTAATGGGAGAGAGTGGATTAAAGAAAAAAATAATTATAGCAAGGTTTAAGGTAGGGAATGAGGAACGGAAAACAAGTATTGGTTGAAGGACAAGGATAGAATATATAGGATGTGTGGAGATGGGTGGGAGAACTTGGAACACATAAGTAAGGAATGTGGAGAATTGAGGGAAGAGAAGAGAGAGCGAGAAGACCTGCTGGGTGAAAAGGGGAAGGGATTGAGTGGATGAAAAAGGTAATAAAAGAAGAGAAGCAATGAAGAGAAGAAAAAGAAGCATAATCAAGATATAGAATATACATTAAGGGAGAAGAAGTAGGAAGGATGAGAAGCTAGTTATTCAAAGCAGAAGGAGAGGAGGAAGGGAAGAATATCAAATTAAAATTTTATTTAATATAGTATAGTTTGTTTGTGAAAAATGGTAGTGTTTAGATTAATATGATGTATGTAGGATGTAAGAAACCGAATTCTTTGTTTATTGTATAAAAAAACAAATAAATGCATTGATTGATTAAAATAATTACTCTTACCAAAAATAACCAAGAATTACAACAAGAAAATAAGAATCTACGCAATGAATTAAAAGATAAAGAACTGACATTTTTCATGTAACAAAACGAGGTGTCGCAGCGTATACCAAATTTAAATTTATATACTAGTAATAAAAGTCAACGTAAATACAATGTAGTATCCAAAAATAAAGCACATAGAAGAAAACAAAATAAATAACTGCGAAAATAACAACAGCACAAGAATGTTCAATCGTACATAAGAATGCTCACATGATACAGACAACGAACTCGGACCTTTCTATACATTTCAATCACAACAGTGAAAACCTATTTGATAAGGAAAATGATGATGATGACAAACTATGAACTACCGTAGACAAGAATAACCGCAAAACCCACATGGAGAATACAACAAGCACAACACGCTTTAGTGGCACCTCCACTTCTACCGATTTGAAAGCTGTGGAGATAGTTAAAAGTAAATGGATCATCTTTGTGAGTCGTATACAACCCGGAACTACCAAAGAATCAATCCTTTCGTATTTAAATAACGCTGGTAGCGCGCAATACATAGTTGAAGCCGTTCAGCCCAAATATAATACCTATAGTTCGTTTAAAATAGGGGTTCCGATGTGAATGGCTAATATCATCATAAGTGATTCCTTCTGGCCCAAAAACGTATACGTCAGCAGATATTTTTTAAAAGTAATATGACTTTAAACGAACATTTTCAATAGATTAGAATCCAGAATAACGAATGCGAATCTTTATCACTGGAACCAGAAATACATCAGGATAACGAAATAAATATACTACATCACAATGGACAAAGTATTCGTCCTAAGAAAGATACACTGAAAGTGTTGCTGTAGAATACGAACTGTGATATCATGTGTGTATGTGCTATTTTTGTAAAAAGTATATGTAGCATCTGAAGTAGAGATTAATTATCGCGATGCAATAGATTTTGAATTTAGTGCAGCCGAAGTAATTATTGACGAGGAATTATATCTAATAATAGCTACTTATCGGACTCCCAATTCTAACACAAATATCTTCATTAGTAATCTAGAACAAGTTTTGGAAAACGCCCTTAGTAAATGTAAATATACTATTGTATGTGGGGCGATTACAATGTTGATTTGTCAACGAATGGTGATAACGTTCATTCTCGTTCTCTTTTAGATATGTTCACATCATTCGGTCTTCACCAGACCGTTTTTGTTCCTACTCGAAGTCTCAGACAATTATTGATAATATCTTTACAAACGTTAAGGTGTATAAAACAAAAACAATAGAAACTGGTATTTCTGATCATATGACTATTTTATTTACTTTTCATATTGTGTATGAACAAAAGCAATTAAGCAAAACATCTGCCACAAATTTAATTACAGTTCAAAACAAGAATTTTTCAACTTACTAACTTGTCAAAATTGGGGCACGGTGTTTTTACAGACTGACGTAAATAGCAAATTTAATTGTTTTTTAACTCAATTACTCATAGCTTTAATACAGCATTTTAAAAAAATCTTTAAGGAAAACACAATAAGTACAAATGTCGCCCCAGTTGGATTACACCGGAAGTTTGTAGAATGGAAAAATCAGTAAGTAATGCCAAATGGCTAACTAAAAATTCTAACGATGTTACTTTACGGGAATATTACGAAAATTTAACTGAAAAATATAATAAATTAATTAAACAAACTAAAAACTGTTATTATGACTCAAAATACTAAACTCAAATAATCAGATTAAAACTACTTGGGATATTATAAATTCAGAAACAAAAAATATAGGGAAAAACTTGGAATATAAAATTCATATGAAAGGCGAGGAAATATCAGATCCAGTGAACAGTTTAACAAATATTTTCAAGAAAGTGTTATGAATTTATCTAGTTTAATAAAACCTAATAATATTTTATCATTTCCTAGGTATACAAGCAACACTTGTTTTTATTTCCTGTTACCGAGCAGAAAGTAATGAATGTCATCCAGTTATTGTTCTACCCTTATCCAAAAAATCAATCATGATTACTCCATAGCAATCCCAAAAAACTGAAGCAAGAACTTTTCCAGCAGATTTTGGACATGAAACTTCTTAGGTCTTGGAGAACCAGAGTGTCGCCATTCCATCGATTGTTGCTTTGTTTCTGGATCGTAGAAATGTACCCAAGTCTCATCCATAGTAACAATTCGGTTTAAGAAGTCTACATCGTTTTCAAATCGAGCACAGATCGAACGCGATGCTTCTACCCTTGCACGCTTTTGGTCAACATTCAAACATTTGGTGATCCATTTTGCAGTAATTTTTCTCATGTCCAAATTGACGTGAACCATATGATGAACGCGTTCGTATGAAATATTTAGTGCTTCAGATATCCGTTTTAGCCCAATTCGACGGTCTGATAAAATCATGTCATGAACTGCATCGATATTTTCGGGGACTGACACAGAAACTGGCCTTCCCGATCGGTCATCATCTTCAATGGAAAATTTACCTCTTTTGAAGCTTGCATTCCAATTTTGACGGTCGCATACGAAGGACATTGATCACCAAGGGTATTAAGCATATCTTCGTAAATCTGCTTACCTCTTAACCCTTTTAAATACAGGTACTTGATGATGGCTCGATACTCCAATTTTTCGATTTTCACAATTTCGGTGGACATCTTTTTCATTTAATTTATTGCGTGACTCTGGTTTACTTTTTTGACGTCAAACTTTACACTGACACTTCTAATAAGTTATTGTTCGTTGCTATGGTAACGCAATATTTTGTTTATCCAAGGAACTAGTCTAGGCTAACTAGATAACAATACATCCTTGTATTAGACTAGTCCAATATTTTGAAAAATTTAAATTATGAAGTAACAGTCGACACGGATTTATGAAAGGTCGATCTGCGTAATCTGCTATTTATAGCACTATTACAAATATACATGCTTCTCTAGACAAGAAAGATACTGTTATGGGTGCATTTTTTTGACATTTCGAAAGCATTTGATGTGTTGTTAACCACGTTACTCTTATACCGAAACTTGAAGCTTACAGAATAACAGGTAATGCTTAATGATATTAAAATCGTACCTAACCCAGATTATAGAAATTAAAGGTTACAACTCACTTTCAAATATTAGCAATTATCCCTTTTTATCTAAAAGAATAAATATTCAACAAGGCACACCTCAAGAATCAGTGATCGCGCCGTTGCTATTTCTAATTTTTGTTAATGACATGTACGCTGCATTTGATAATATAACAGCTAAATTTAAGTTGTGCAAATTTACCGATGCCACTTTAATTATAATTTCAAGCAATAACTTTAACAGTACATCACATGCAACCAAACTAGCTGTAACATCTATGTCAAATTGGTGTCACGTAAATAATCTTAAACTTGATGTAGGTTCCTTTACTAAAAGGCCTTCTATATGCTATCCTATTCGTCGACGTTTCGATAACTTAACTGTGGTTTCTTCATCAGGACGTCTAATTATTAGGTACAACAATTTTTATAACTAGTAAGGTTACACAACAATAAAAACAATTTATAAATATATGATAAAAATTAAATACTTACAAAATAAAATTCCTTTTTCGTTATGTTTGTTTTAGGTAACAACATCATCCAAATAAAAACCGTACGATAAAAGGCATCACAAAATAAATTTACATTAAATTACGTTATGACAACAAACAAACAACTATAAGTTAGTCGAGCTACGTAAAATTGTAACTGTTATTACAGATAAATATATAAAATTTTCTTTAAAATGAAGACAATTCAAGGATTTATGCAAATAATCTTATTTAGAATAAAAATTACGTTAATTTTTGTATGAACGTATGAATTTATTATAAATAATTTTGTCAATTAATGATTGCATGAATCGGTTGTACATATATTTTTATTTATGTCTTTTGTTTTTTGGAAAAGAGTTAGATTTTAATTTTTATTTGTTAATTAGAATCAACTTATTAAATATAAACGCTGGTTTATATAGACCATTGCAAACGTCTTTTTAAGAAGCTGGGTATAATGACCATTTTCTCATTATTCGTTTACAAATCAATATGGTTCACACATAAAAACCTGTACAATTTTGAAACAAACGGACAAATAAATTGCCATAGAGCCTCACTACGACAAGAAAAATTTCTAAGTTTCCCTGTACATAAAACTGCACAACGAGTTTTAAAAACCTATATCAAAGAGAATGCATTATATACAATTCAGGAATTTTTGAACAATCCATTTATAATCTCTACTTTGGATTTTACAGATCTTTATGTCTGTGATTAATTATGTATTATTATATACTGTGATTATTATACTGTGTTTGTTTGTATAAGTATTATAGTGTAAAGATTTGTACATTATTTGTTTGTATTTATTGTAACTTAATTTCTGACGACCCTTAACGGGCAATGAATAAATGAAATGAAATGACAATGTAATTTGAATTGATAAATTTGGCGACTAAACTAAAAGGATACAACATTAGTTTGTGTAAAACAGTAAAACCGGCGATAAAATAAATTAATATTTACTCACTGTCAATAAGAATGAATTCTTATCGATGGTATTTAATTGTTGGTGTAATTTTTCTTAACACCTTAACGTGTAATATTTTTTCATGCTATACCAGAAGGATAATTTTGTCGAAAGTGAGCCGACGTAGAAACAATAATTTTTTTGCTATCAATGTTGACGTAAATAATATAATAAGCTGAAATAGAGAGTCCCTTTGTCGTGATCCAAATTTTTTATTTCTTGGATGTTGCAGAACAAACAATAATCGCTTCAAATTCGTCTGATCACGAGCTTGAGAAGATGCTAACAACACACTGACAAATTTTATTTTTCAAAAAATACCTATTTATGTCACATCATAACGCATCACAACACAACACGTCAGAACAATGTATTCACGACGGGTCACATCATAACACAACACATCAGAATAATGTGTTTCCGCCTTAATGAAAAAATAATACAAATATGAAATAAATGTCTCGATTTCTGTCAACTGCAAAAATTATCAAAGCTAAACAAATTAGTAGTAACTCTATAATTTGTTGTTGTAATTACGTATTAAAAATGGGCAAATCTAGTATGACGTTGCATAAAGTGACCAAATACGGACGAAAGTAAAGAGGCGAAAAGTAGTTGAAAAATTAAAAAAAATGGAAAGTAAGAATTAGTGCTTTGCGTTTTAACCGAAGGTATTGACATTTTTGTTGTATTTAAAAAAAACAGTAAGAGATATTTGACTGAAAAATGTTCTTCGTGGATTCAATCCAATTTTCAACAAGAATGTCATATAATTAAAGAAAAATTATTGTAATTATTCATTATTTTTTGAGTGAAACAATAAACAAACGCTAATGTTTTGTTCTACAGCATCACTAGTAATAGTTATTTACTATACAAAGGAAAAAAGTAATTGATTTTTGGATTGGTGTTTGTTTGCTTCGGTCTCCCGACGCGGAGTAAAGTAAAAAGTAAAAAGGCGAGTTGTTCTTGATAATAGAACGGTCCACTTACAAAACTTCTGTAGCAGAATTGTTTTTTAAATTATTATGATAACGAAAGATAAGTTTTCATATTTCGTAAATAAGAGTGAAGCGTAGTGACTTTGTAATAATTTTTTAGTGATTAGAAAGTAAACATCTGAAATCTTTTCTAACGATAAGTATTTTAGTTCTGCCACGATAACAACTGTATTTTTCAAAATTCCTGTGTAAATTTTTTTTGTGAATATTGAAAATAAGATTCTTTACAAAATGATGGAATTATTATTTTGATAAAATATGCCGTTCGATAGAAATTAAATAAAATCGTTTGGGTTAAATGATTACATCGCTATTATTTACAATTAGATAAAAGTGTTACCATCATTTTGTAAAAAAGGTTCAAAATTGCATAATATATTTTTAAATAATGCGTTATTTGCTATTTGCAGCCGTGATATAGGAAAATTGCAATTCGTACTGCAGGTATAGAAGACTCTTTAATTAGTAGTTTTATTTTAAATTTCACACCCCAACGCATTTTGGATCTTATTCCTAAAAACAAATTGCAAATTATTTTTTCAAACTTAAAAGTGGTTTTTCGTCTAAGCCTACGGTCTATAGATATATTACTTTTTTAGTACAATTTTGTCCTTATATTAGAAAATCCCAGCTTCCGAAAACACTTTATTTCATTAATTACACATTTTTTTAAATTTGCAATACGAAGAGTAAATATACATAATATTCTTAAATTAGTGCAAAAACTTACAAGGTTGGTCATTGTCATAAAAATAAAGTAGGAACGTTTTTGCAAAGAAAAGTAAATCACTAGAGAAGATATATTTTTAATGTTTTAAAAAGTGTTATGAATTGCAAACCGATATTGCCATTTATAAATGTCTGTAAACTTGATTCATTTACAATCCTTTCTATTTTTTTTAAATCAATTATAGTTTTGAAATAAATTCAATAAATAATTATTGTGCGTTAGTGGTTCATTTACAGAACAATAAAGTCAACAAAATGAACACAGTAAACTATTAAAACTACATGTTCATGTTCCTTCTTCTTCATTCTGATTTGATCGATCCATTATGTAAAGCAACATAAATGATTTCATTTTCAATACTTTTGTGAAGAATGTGACACTAAAGATTAAAAATTTTTGTTCGCCGGGAACAAGCAGGTGGAGATAATGGGTGTCCACTGCACAATACACGCTGGTATATGGACAATTATAATTCACACAACAGCACTTCAGTTTTTATTAAAGAGGGGTTTTTTTCTCGATATAAACGTTTTGCTCCTTGTTCAACCTTCTAAGAAAAATGGCAGAATTAGTGCTTCATATTGGGAACGGATGGGTAACGCATGGAAGGTTGTCTGCATTCCGTCCATCGGGACGGTTCATCTATCCGCGAATTTAGTGCAGAATTGTTTTGAACACAATGTAAAAGTTTAACTAATTCAGTGGCTAGTCAGGTTCCCTAATTTTAAATCCCATTAAAAAATTGTCGGTTGCTGTGCGATCATGGGACCAAAACCTTCAAGGAAATGCAGAAATTCAAATCATTGCTAATTTACAAGATTTATTAAGCTGACGCCCACTTTCTCAAAAATGTTTGGACGCTACATACAAATTATGGATTTTTTATGGGTTTTGAAAGATGAAAATTTTAATCTTTGGGATCCCGACACGGCCGCTTCGACGCAAAATCACCTCGATGCAAGCTCATCTCGACGGAAATTCATCTCGCTAAGAGTTTATTTTGACGTGAACTCACCTCACGCTAGATTAGATTTACTTTAATGGGTGTTAAAGGTGGTTCTGCACTTTCAATTTCTTTGTATTTGGAGGCAAATGCAAACATAACGCATGGGATTGTTAGATAATTAAATCAAGAGAATTTTTTGCATGTATTAGGAAATTTTTTATTATTAATGAAAGGTTTTATTAGCAATCAGAGGTAGTAGTCTTTTCAGATAATCTTTTCGCATATTTATATCTAACTGTCCGCTTTAATTGTAAATTAAAACTCGGTTTTCGAGTAGTGAATGTAGAAAAATGTTGCTGTGACTTTCCAATTTGTTATGGTGGCGGATGCTTCGTTCCTTGATGACGTCTGTGACGTAAGATACTTTCATATCATCTCGGAGTGTCTGGTTAGTGAAGACCAAGATGCATTTTCATTAATTTCTGGAATTTTTTATTGGTACCTTCGCATTATGTTACGTTTTTTTTTTTGAAACTTGAAAATAATCTTTGATAGCTAACAAGTGTTCAAATAATCTTGGTCTTGGGATCTTCTTCGACATTTGATAATTTTTTTAACAAAGTAGTCATCTCGGAGTGTCTGGTTAGTGAAGACCAAGATGCATTTGCATTAATTTCTGGAATTTTTTATTGGTACCTTCGCATTATGTTACGTTTTTTTTTTTGAAATTTGAAAATAATCTTTGATAGCTAACAAGTGTTCAAATAATCTTGGTCTTGGAATCTTCTTCGACATTTGATAATTTTTTTAACAAAGTAGTCATCTCGGAGTGTCTGGTTAGTGAAGACCAAGATGCATTTGCATTAATTTCTGGAATTTTTTATTGGTACCTTCGCATTATGTTACGTTTTTTTTTTGAAACTTGAAAATAATCTTTGATAGCTAACAAGTGTTCAAATAATCTTGGTCTTGGAATCTTCTTCGACATTTGATAATTTTTTTAACAAAGTAGTCATCTCGGAGTGTCTGGTTAGTGAAGACCAAGATGCATTTGCATTAATTTCTGGAATTTTTTATTGGTACCTTCGCATTATGTTACGTTTTTTTTTTTGAAATTTGAAAATAATCTTTGATAGCTAACAAGTGTTCAAATAATCTTGGTCTTGGAATCTTCTTCGACATTTGATAATTTTTTAACAAAGTAGTCATCTCGGAGTGTCTGGTTAGTGAAGACCAAGATGCATTTGCATTAATTTCTGGAATTTTTATTGGTACCTTCGCATTATGTTACGTTTTTTTTTTTGAAATTTGAAAATAATCTTTGATAGCTAACAAGTGTTCAAATAATCTTGGTCTTGGAATCTTCTTCGACATTTGATAATTTTTTTAACAAAGTAGTCATCTCAGGTGTCTGGTTAGTGAAGACCAAGATGCATTTGCATTAATTTCTGGAATTTTTATTGGTACCTTCGCATTATGTTACGTTTTTTTGAAATTTGAAAATAATCTTTGATAGCTAACAAGTGTTCAAATAATCTTGGTCTTGGAATCTTCTTCGACATTTGATAATTTTTTTAACAAAGTAGTCATCTCGGAGTGTCTGGTTAGTGAAGACCAAGATGCATTGCATTAATTTCTGGAATTTTTATTGGTACCTTCGCATTATGTTACGTTTTTTTTTTGAAATTTGAAAATAATCTTTGATAGCTAACAAGTGTTCAAATAATCTTGGTCTTGGAATCTTCTTCGACATTTGATAATTTTTTAACAAAGTAGTCATCTCGGAGTGTCTGGTTAGTGAAGACCAAGATGCATTTGCATTAATTTGTGGAATTTTTTATTGGTACCTTCGCATTATGTTACGTTTTTTTTGAAATTTGAAAATAATCTTTGATAGCTAACAAGTGTTCAAATAATCTTGGTCTTGGAATCTTCTTCGACATTTGATAATTTTTAACAAAGTAGTCATCTCGGAGTGTCTGGTTAGTGAAGACCAAGATGCATTTGCATTAATTTCTGGAATTTTTATTGGTACCTTCGCATTATGTTACGTTTTTTTTGAAACTTGAAAATAATCTTTGATAGCTAACAAGTGTTCAAATAATCTTGGTCTTGGAATCTTCTTCGACATTTGATAATTTTTTTAACAAAGTAGTCAGCTGATAAAAACATTTATATGTGTTAATTTTTAGCTTATATGTATTTCATGTTTTAATGCAAAGTTCCACACCACTACATGTTATTTTCTGCACTTTATATTAAGTAATTAAATAAATTCAATTCCACGGCCTGTCCAGCCCAGTTTTTTATTTGAACACTCATTAAATAGTCTGATAAAATCACAATAGATGAAATTGACAAATTTTTACTCACTTTCGGAGCGAAGTTAGGTCTTTATATTCATTTAATTTTGACCGTAATAACCCATCAACCCAAAATGCCACTTTAAAGGTATGCATTTTAAATTTTTTTAAGTATTTTAAAAATATTCTTTATATAGACTTTATTTTCAAAGAGAAGTGCTAATAATGCCAAAAGATACTTTATAAAACATAGTTTTTTAAAGTATATTATCGATAACTTTTGTTTAAACATTTTTTTCCCTTAAAACATATACGTTGCAATGTGTAGAAATGTATCTGAACAAACTTCAGAATATAATTCGTTACTAAATTTTAAGGAAAAAAGCTTAATAAATATAAGTCCTAAACAGCTTAGTTTTTATTATACCAATTGAACCGTCAAGATAAGCTCGCATCGAGATGGGTTGGTGTCCAAAAGGAGTTCGCGAGCTAACGCGTCAAGATGAGCTCGCATCGAGGGGATCTCGCTCAAAGTGTCAATTTTTTAAAAATTGCAATTATTTTTATATTCTCATTCGATGCGTAAATTAATTACCCATCTGCTGATATATCATGTTCGTATACTTAAACTGAATAATTTTCGTGTTATCTGCTTTTTTTCTACTTTTCTTGGAGATGAAGTAGTAAATTAATAGTGTGCTATGTAATCTGTTTTAGCCAAAAAAATATTATTGACTACGCCCTAAAGCTTCAATAGAAACATCAGCAAAATAAAATTTACATATGGGATGGTTTTGTATACCCTATCCGAACAACCAACGGTTGCACGTCATTATTTGTGCATCAATATTATGATTTTCTCTTTACTAGAAAACATTTGTAACGCATGTCTGACTTAAACCGTCAAATATTTACAACGATGATTTGTTTACTTTTTGAATTTGTCCTGTCAACTTCACATTACAGTAAATGTTAAACCAGTTTTTGAAACAATCTGAGTCTACGGTAACAGTAAGCTTTTAATTAATGTTCCATTATGAATTTTGTATAACTAATCATGGAACATTTAACAAGCCAAGATCAAAAAGTACGACATTCAAGATGCTGAAGAAGTTGCTATAAATGCTAAAATAGACTTATGAGGATGTTTTCTTTCTGGATAACGATAACGATTAAAGCATATTTCCGATGCAATGTCGGAATTGGTATTATTTTATCATCATTATCATTATCATTTATCATCATCGGAGTATTCTAACATATCATACTTTCATAGTTTTCGTAAGCCATTCCGTACTTTTCAGACGATTGAAGAATGAAAATGAGGTAACGTACTTAGAGGCAGCATACATACATGGCATCCGTCATAAAATTAAAACAAAATGTCTTTGGTAACTACGATAATTTTATTTGATATTGGAAAATATAAGTTTTGACTAAATTTAACTATGATTGACCTTAAATGATTTTGACATTTAGTTAGCAGTGTGTTGTCCATATTTATGAAGATTCCTTATATGTCAGCGTCAGTTGATATAAGTCCAAGTTTATTTTATTGTGATTTTGTCATTGAAAATATGAAAATAATATCACTACTTAAATTACTGATCTTTGAAAATGATGGCATATAATAAAAGACAAGTAAGAAGTTAAAGAAAAGACGTCTTAAGTGTAATAGCAAATGTAAAATATATTTCAGGTGTGGAAATAGATTTTTACAAATTCCATAAATGGTGTAGGTATGTAGTTATCCCCACAGCCGCATGTAGTGCTACAATTTCTATTTTATTTTTAAATATGGGAGTTTCATACTTAAAGTGTGTGATTTGTGTTCACTATTGTACAAATGCGTGTTGTCGTCTATATTCCCAACTGGAGGGCACAGTGTTGCGACATCTAATGTGTTTCGTGTTAACGTAACAAAGCCGAAAATGCATTTGCATTAAAGCAACTTAAAAAGCAAAGTTGCTTGAATGCAAATGCATTTTCGGACGCGTTACTTTAACACTAGACGACACTAGATGACACTTATTGATATTATGTATATTTAATTTTCCTATTGCAAAATAAAGAAAGAGTGTGATTAAAAAAATGAAGTAAGTTCAGAAGCTAAAATTTCGGAAAGTGTACTCAAGGAATACCAGTATATCTATAGACCGCAGGCTCTAGATGAAGAACCAATTTCAAGTTTTAAAATTAACGATTTCTATTTTGTTTTTAAGAATGAGATCAAAAGGATATTAACAATGTCAATTCCGTTGTGGTGCGAGATCAAACATCAAATTTTCGTTAAAAATTATAGGAAGATTAACAATGGCACATAAAAAAATATGATATTAATATAAAATTATCCAAGAATTAAATACTCTATTGATAAGAACAGAATAATTTGTATATTAATTAATTATTATCATATCAGTTTTACACAAATACTCCTTTCTAAATACACATCTTTATTATTGTACCCATTTAGGCTTGTTGCCAAATTTAACAATTCGGATTACATTGTAAGTTTAGTTGCCTGAAGTATAAATATAATGTTTCCGGTTTTTTTTTAAATATTTTACATTTCAGTTATTATGTTGTTGTAAGTGAAAGAACAGACGTGGAAAAGCCATTTTATCAACGGAAATCCTTCACAATATGTACAAAACTCCACACATATTATTATAATATTCTTCACTATATAAGAGGTACAATCAAACACAAAATTATTGTACCGTCTTGGCGTGAGAGCATTTCCTCTGGCCAATTTTATAAGAAGTTATAAAATTTTTCTTCTTAACCGATTAAGAAATTATAATATACACCGTGTCCCAGGATTGATGTTACAAGAGGTGTGCTTAATTAAAAATCTCTGAATCTCAATTTTATAACTAAGCCGTGCTTGATTTGAAACTTATTTTTAGTATACCATTGGGTTTATAAAATCACGTAGGCTTTGACAGTTTTATTTGTGTTTCAGGTAAAATACCTTTCACGTTCACAATATGCTAAAATACTACTAAGGAAAGTAATTCAGTATTACACGCTACGGCTCTATACAGAATTTCAGGACGATCTAACTAGTTTAAATACCGGGTGTCTACTTATATTTTCCCCTACTTTTTTAACTGCCTATAACTTCTAAACGGTTCAGTATAAAAACATGCGGTTTTCACTAAAATGTTACATTTTAGTATAAGTTTTCTTTGAATATATTGAATTTTTTTTATCGATTTTGAGGACGTTATAACAAAAATGGCTGATTTTTGACAATTTTTTTCTTAACTTTTTTTTATGGAACACCCGGTATATTTTTTTGTAGTTTGAAAGAACTGACTTTCACCTATCCAGCGATGCAAAGTTTTTCAAAATCGGTTATCGAATGACCGAGTAATTAATTTTTAAAATGAGAGATACAAATCAAAAATCGTACAACAGAACATCAACTTGTTCGGTTCTTGTAATCATAGTCCAGTCAGTTTTGAAGGATTTACTAAAATGTTACATTTTAGTATAAGTTTTCTTTGAATACATTTACGTAAATCGTCCAAAACAGGCTGGACTATGATTACAAGAACTGAACAAATTGATGTTCTGTTGTACGATTTTTGATTTGATCTCTCATTTTAAAAATTAATTACTCGGTCATTCGCTAACCGATTTTGAAAAACTTTGTATCGCTGGATAGATAAAATTTAGTTCTTTCAAACTACAAAAAATATACCGGGTTTTCCATAAAAAAGTTAACAAAAAATTGTCAAAATCCGCCATTTTTGTTATGACGTCCTCGAAGTCGATAGAAAAATTCAATGTATTCAAAAAAACTATTACTAAAATGTAACATTTCAGTGAAAACCGCATGTTTCTATCCTAGAACCGTTTAGAAGTTATAGGCAGTTAAAATAGGGAAAAATATAAGTGGCCATATAAAAAAAAAAAAAAAAAAAAATTTTTTTTTTTTTAATTATTTTGTTTTTTTTGTAGAGTAGAAAAAGCAATAAAAAAAAAAAAAAAATATTTAAAAAAAAAATTTAAGTGTAGATTAAAATTTTATTTTTTTCCAAATTCCATAATTTTAAAAAAAATTAAAAATTTTAAAACTTTTTTTAAATAACAAATTTAATTGGTTTTTTCCCCCCCCCATTCCCGATTCTAAAATTTACGTCATTTTACACATCTCTACCGGCAATAAAAAAAATAAATGTGAACTTAAAAATCGTCGTATAATAAATTACTTTAGTGCCAATTTTATTTTCTTTACTGCCAATTTGTTTGTACTTTTGTTACGGTTTATTTGTAAACAAACTAAACAACGAAACAGTGTTAGGAAACCTTGCCGGTAGCTCCAGTAGTCGGGAGTGGTAGTGGGCTTATTTAGAATCGTTAGAACGAAGGCTTCTCCACTGCACAAAGAATTTATAAGGCGCCACCTAGTATTGCGTATAAGAGATCTTCTAGAGCCACTAGGAACTCGTAGACACAATAAACAAACCGTAGGTTGTTAGAAATATATAATTATTATTATTATTATTATTATAATTATTATGGCAACTAGACTTCAATCACAACGCACATAGAAATACATAGACACAAAAATATAATACGGTTTAGAGAAATGCACAATATTCAGTTACAAAATAATAATAACTCAGGAGAGCGAGTTAAGATATAATAATTTTGCGTGGCAATTATTGTTATGAATTGACTTAAAAACAAATTACGTGAGGTACCGGACCTTGGCCGATTATGTAAATAGTTTCAATGCGCAACACGATTGAGCAATACTTCGAAAGATCGTTCAATTTTACAGAGATTCTTTACACAGCGCAAACGGTATTTTGTTAAATTCACAGCCGTAGTACGAGTACATAAAAACGCAACAAAAATAATGAATGTTGCATAAAAAGAATCAACTTAGCTTGCGCATTTGGTGTTCAAACGATAATACATAGGTATGACAGCTCTCATATCCAAATCAGGCAGTATTTAGTTTCCAGCGAAGAAGAAGACAAGATGGACTCCAAATTGATAACAGTTGCTGGACGTGCTCACAATGAACCAGATAACAGTGTTATCTTGTGTGGTGTCCTTGACAACAAAAGGGACTCCAACTCACTAACAATACCCAGACCGAGCTTCGTTATGTTAAGCAGTTTTCGGATTATTATCCATACGCTAGCATAGCAACCATCAGACAGACCCACAGAAGAAAACGAAGAGAACAATAAAAGGTGTCTGCAATTGATAGTAAATCTTAATAGCGAATACTACATTAAAAAGTAAAGTGTACTCGCACACGAACAGGAGATGATAACTTATTCCCTTGTTGTACGAGATGCTTTTACTTATGTTTATACTAAATAATTAATACATGTGTAGCTGTTCGAATTTCAGATAATGTTCATGTAGCACCATTAACAGACGGGTCACCAAGAAGGAAATGCGTCTTTTCGACCGCCTAAAGAGGATATTTTTCCGATCCGGCAATATCAAGTTAATAAAATTCCCTAGAAAAATTCATAACACAAAATTGGGACAGTTTCTTCCCCATCGCATAAGTGTAAACACAGTTGTCTATACTCTAGGGAGAAATTGATTTACAAATCAATTTTTAATTACGAATTTTCGTTTGTTCGTAAATAATACCGTCACACTTTAGTGACGATTTTGGTTTAGTTACAAAAGATCAACTTGAGATTCAAAGATTTTTTAATTCCGCACACCTCTTGTAATATCAATCCTGGGATACGCTGTATAATTAAGAAATTGTAATTAGTTATCTATTAACACTTCTTTATAACTTCTAGCATTACTTCTAGACTAATGTGAATGATTTGTTTTATAAGATACATTGACCTAAGGAACAAAACATTAAAATGTTAAAATTGAAAATCTCCATTTCCTTTGACAAAGTGTGGGAAATAATGAAATTATTACTTACAATTTAATTTAATTAAATTAATTTTTACTTTTCAATAATTGTTTTAATAAAAATATAAATTTAAGAATAAATTTATATTTTATTTTTAAATAAAGATATTCTTAGCATTAAATTAATTAATCCCTTATTCAAAAATAGTCTTCGTCTTGATAGACGTTCTGAGATTTATTACAACAACAATTTAAAAACATAACAATTTCAATAAAAGACGATAACGATGTTAATTCCTTTAGTGGTGGTGAGGATATCATCCTAAATTCTTAATTGGAGGAATTATATATTTTTAAATTTTATTAATTTTAATAAGTTTTAATTATGGACGTTCCAAAAAGAATTATAAAATCACATGTACTTATCCTTATACAGCTTTTCCAGTAGCTTTTTGGAAAAGTGAAGTTGAATCGTTAGTTGAGTACTTAAAAGAATGGGACACAATTTTGATTTATATTCCAGTACCAAAATTAGTGTATTGAAAGGGAAGCATTTTTATTTTTAGTTTAGTGTTGTGTTCAAATAGGAACGTTTTAGCTAAGTTTTGCTATGGGTTTTTTTGGGCTGCTGAGTTTCAGGTTTGTAAACAATAATTTTGCGTAATTGTATTCAGTTTTATTGATTTTAGTAGTGGTTTTCTCATTATAACTTGAAAATCATCCATTTTTCGTTTTCTTTGTTTGTGTATGAAATTAAAGAGAACACTGGTATTATCGTAAAGACCCCTCAAAGTTGAGGAATATAGGACAAACAACGATTGATATATGTTTATTTGTACGAAACGTTTTATGATCCAATAACGAGGTTGGCATTAAATCAGCTTTACTGCTTTACTGCCGAATGAAACATAATTTTTTTCAATTGCTTATTTCTTTCAAAACCCATGTAGAATTGGTTTCTTTGCAGCACAAATTTTAAATATTGAATTTGTTCTTAAAGATTTTACAAACGAGATTTAAAATCCCATTTGTAATAGCCCATGATGACTTTTTTGGAAATCATTTAATGTTTTGCTTCTAACACATCATCATTCAATACGTAAGCACCGATCTGAACAATAATCGTTTCGCCGTCGAAAAAGCAAAATACTTTGAGGATTTTTAAATCAATTAGTTTAATAATAATTGAATGTTGTAAAACAGTATTCATGTTTGTAATGTTAGTCCATTGACACCGTTGTTTTTGTTGCCCCTATTATGAAAATTGAAATCACTAATCCTAAACTGAGTAGGATTACATGGCTATCTTTGTTATTAATAGAGAAACAATTTTGGTTAAATGGGCAATAATGTACAGTTTATTATGCTGAATCAGATTCTGTAGAGAAAACTAAAAAATTTCGAGTACTTTCCAAGACATCCGGGAAAACACGAAAAACTACGTTTTCGAAAAAGTCCAATATTTCCGTAATCGTGCAAGTTACAAGAAAAATTCTCAGACAAAAGTTGCTTGTTGCGTCTAGGGGAATTTATTGTGTTTTTTATTAAAGTAACCACTTTCACGGTTTTCGAGATACTGCTACTAACTTTATTTTTCTAAATGGATATTCATCTTCTTCATCTTGGATTTTATCATGAAAAAAATTTTTTTCTGCTTTCAATGATGTGTGTCACAATCTTGATTTAAGGTATGGAATTGCTACGTATTTGGAAATTTATTGTATTACATCAAGTAGACTATGAAAACATAAGAAGATGAAGATCCATTTAGAAAAATTAAGATAGCTAGTAGTATCTCGAAAACCGTGAAAGTGGTTACTTTAATGAAAATCACAGTAAATTTTTCTAGGCGCAACAAGCAACTTTTGTCTGAGAAATTTTTTGTAACTTGCACGGATACGGAAATATTGGACTTTTTCGAAAACGTAGTTTTTGTGTTTTCACCTGATATCTTCGGAAGTACCCGGAATTTTAAGTTTTCTTGCAGAATCTGATGCAGCATAATAAACTGTACATTATTGCAATTTAACCAAAATTGTATCTCCATTAATAACAAAGATAGCCATGTAATCCTACTCAGTTTGAGACACCCTGTGTATATACGGATTAAGATTTTCTGACTAAGTTATTCAAGGAATACATTTTTTTCCTTTTAAACAGAAAACACTACAACTTTTTTTTACTAGGAAATTGTATTCAACAATTAATTTTTTTTAGTATGGACGTGAATATTTTTAGTTTTTAGAGGATTACAATGATAAAAACGGAGAAATGATTATTGCACATTTGACTACCGGTTATTTTTCTACCGTATACATTTCTTTAAGAAAAATAAATTTTCTGCTTCTACAATTTAGTAAAGGTATTGACAGCAATAATAATGGCAATTAAGTAGTAAACATAATAAAGCGTAAGTACATACATTCTTACTTATTTATAAGTGCCAAATCATAAAATGCTTAAAATTAAAATTAAAATAACTTAAGTATTGAATTATATTTAAAAACTTTACTGTTATTCGTTTATTATAAATAAAATATTGCACATACTTACATTATAATTATCAAATAAGACTCATTCAATGGAGTTATTATTTAAGAAGTTGTTCAAAACAATATTAAAAGAACACTAAAACTAAACAGAAATTTGGTAACTACAGTATCTGCTATAAGCAATTTAATTTTAATTTATTATTGAATACGTAATTTTTTTTTAACATTATCGATAAATATAGGTTGATGTACATACCTGGAAGAATAATGTGAATGCCACCCACTGATAGTATTTAACTTGCCTAATAGGAAGTTTGGCAGAATTTTTGTTAATAGATGTTGCCACACCAGGATATGCAGATATTTGGCCATTCCTATTGAATTCTTGCACTACAGTGTACGTGGAGTGAATCCAACAATATGTATTGAGAACATCTTCTGGAATATCTCTGTCAAAAATATCAAATATTATGAGAAATCAAAATTTTAATTAAGAACGTACATATTTTTACAAACATTGTTAATTATATTTTCTTCGGAGTAAAATTATTATGGTTTTTGTGCAACTCAGATACTTTATTGAAGTAAGTCAACATTTAATATTGCAAACACTAGCACTAATTTTTATTGAAAATTTAATGAAATAAATAAAGACTTTATGTAGATAGATTGTTATAAAACGATAGAATTAATTTCAGATCTCTAAATTGTTATATTTCAGAATAAAATGCAATAAAATTTGTACATTTAATTAAGAAATATTAAACATAATTATTTCTTACAAAATTAGTCCCTAAACAATTATGTATAATACATACATGTATGAGGTCTAATAAAAAAAAATCTTTTACTAATTTCAAGACCCCCATGCTGTTCATTCTGTTGTTGGATACACCATATAAGTAATTGGCGGGTAAATTGTGTCGAGGTTATTAAAAGTAATGACAATGAAAGTGTAATAAAGAAAAAATTCAATATTCTGGTTGAAATTGTTTGAAAAATATCGATCATTAAGTAATTTACAACTATTATTTTCTTTTATATTGCGATTTATTAATATATGAACAGTAACAATTAAAACAAAGATTTCGGGGCCTTTCTCCATTCATTTTAAATAGACATTTGTCAAGGTTGTTACAGATATCACATTCTATATAGTGCAGTAAATAGAGATACATTTTTAACAAAAATAATAATAGGTCAATTTCAGTCATCTTTGCACGCATTTTTCGCGTGTCAAATATCATTTTATTGAAACATTTTATTATTGCTGCGGTTTCGTTTTGTACTGTGCTTTGTTCCTCTAATTCTTCTATATTCCATTCCTCTCCGTTTATTGATAGTTTATCTCTTATTATAACGCATTTTTCCTTGCTTCATATAGGGAATTAATTTTTTTCTTATCTCTCTTATCTTCTTTTCTAGATCCTTGCTAACTCCAATTTTAGTTCCCCTCAGTTTATTTACGTTTCATTATCGTTGTGGTTTCTTAATCTGTTTATAAAATATATTTCCATATCATGCATTTGTATCCACATTTTTTCCCTTATTTCGTTTAAAAATCTCTAGCTCCCTTATTCTTGCTTTTTGTTGATCTATGTTCTTATTAGTCTCATTTATTTTTCCTTCCATTTGTACCAATTTAGCCATAATGTCTTCTAGAGTTATTTTCCCATGTTTATTGTAATTAAATTGAGTCCGGACCTGGCCTTTAAATTCTAAAATGTAAATAATGTAATTATATTTGTATTTGTATTATTTTATCTTGTCAAACTGCACAAAATACTCTAGGCTCGTCGACCCATCGGATCTTGGCTTTTATCTATCCAAATTTTACATCACTTTATTTGATTGCCTCCTCTATAATTATTATCTCCAGTGAAATGTATGCTTCTCTACGTTAATAAATAGTATTACTGAAATATTCACAGACACACCGCTAGCCCACTTTACCGTTCAATACTCTTCATTACTTTTACTCAACTCAAAAGAGAATGAAAAAAGCACGTGTTTTTTGTATTTAAATGTTAATAAAAGATATAACGACAATTCATTTTCGGTATAAAACATGACTATAAGGTAATTTATACTATTTACAATTACATGGCACAGGCGGTATCCTACTATTATTTTTGTCAAAAATTTAATTGTTGTGTGCTCTATCGACACTCATGGTATTACCGACTAACTATAACTGAACAAATTTAATTATAATACACACATAATCAGTTCGAGAATAATTTGTTTTAAAGCTCAATCAAAAGTTAGTGTACCTCAAATTAAGTGGTGTTTTCAAATTTACGAATAAGACTCACTAGAGTTTTGCAAATATGTGGAACAGATTTCGTGGGTTTTATTTTAATAAACAGTCCTTAATTAAAAAAACTCTAATGCGAAGTTGCATAAATCGTAGTTAGGAGTTAACAAGCCGTTAACAATTTGTTAGAGCAATAATGGAATTTAAATGTTATCCAATCATAAGGTGAGTTACCTAACAACAGATTTAACTAGTGTTTATGCAATCGGGTATGAGTGTTCGGTTTTGTTTGTTTTGCTACTAACGCAAGCCATTTAGAATTGGTAAGTGAGTTAACCCCAGACGTGTTTATTGTAGCACTTTGGAGATTTACAAGTCGTCGAGGATTGCTTCAAACCCAAACCCGACAATTTAGTACTTAGAAAAGTGCTTACTTAAAAAGTATCTTCTTTCCTAAATAAAACAAGGAAAATATTAATTTAAAATTAACTAAAGAAGGCATTGAATGGAAGTTTACTTCTCCAAGTGCTCCAAATTTCGGTAGCATTTGAGAGTCAAAATAGTTTTAGGTAATGTGAAATTTACCTTTGAAGAATTAAACACGCTGATAATCCCGATTGAAGTATATTTATATTCTTGACAAACACAATGTAGTGTATAAAATAGACTGGCTTGAGTGTAATAAATGCTATGTTGGCCAAACCAAGAGCTTTTGCTCTCTTTGTGCATGCTCATTATAGCTGCTATTAGGTTGTCCTCCACTCCTCTTTCTTTTAAGATTGTTCGGACTTTAGTTCTCGAGATTCTGTCGAAGGCCTTCTCCAGGTCAATAAACGTTTGGTACATTTCAATATTTCTTTCTAGGGCCTTTTCTGCGATTTGTGTCTGTTTTAGTGATCCATCAGTTTGCTTCACTAGCTTGTTTCTCAATATTCTTTCATATATCTTTGATCGTACACTCAGCAGGGTAATCCCTCTGTAGTTTTTGCACTCCCTCTTGTCTCCCTTTTTGAAAATCGGGACTATGATACCGATTTTCCAATCTGATGGCACTGTTCCTTCTTTTCAAGCTTGGTTAAGTATTGGGGTTGTCATTTCTAATCCTATAGGTTCCATATTTTTCAGCATTTCACCAGTTATTCTATCATGTCCTGCTGCTTTCCCTTTTTTAAGTGCTCTTATAGCCTCTGTCACTTTTTCTTCTTGTATTTCTTCTACTATTCTTTTTCCTCTTTCTCTTCTACCTCCTCCGTGGTTAAGAGTTCTTGAAAGTATTGCATCCATCTATCCATTATCTGGTTCCCTTCAGTTATAATCTTCCCATCTTTATCTTTAATTTGCTTTGTCCCAGTCTGCCTATTTCCCGTTCTTACATTCTTGAGAGTCTTATAGAACAACTTTTGGTTTGCGTGATAGTCTTTTTCCATTCTAACACCGAAATCTCCCACGATTTTTCTTTTGCTATTCTTACAGCTTTTTTAATATTCGCTCTTTGTTCCTTGTATTTCTCAAAACTTTGTTGTGTTCCTTCATTTAGGTATTGTCTCCATTTGTTTTTCTTGAGTTTTACTTCCATTATTATTTCGTATCGACTCTCCATACTTTCCGATGACGCCACTTGTATTAGAGTCTTGTATACCCACTCTGCCGTTTAGATTCCCGATGACAATTACTTCGCCCTTTATCTCGTCTACAATCTCAGAGACTTCTTCCCAGAATTTGTGCTTCTTGGCTTCTACTTCGTCTTCGTTTGGTCCGTATAGTATCAAGATATTATTTATTACCAAGTTTTCTGTCTTAAGTTCCAGTCTTAGGATTCTATGTGAAATACACTCCCAGTTGGTTATGTATTTACTCCATTTGTTATGCATCCCACCCCTCCCATGACTCGCTCTTCCTCCTTAATTCCACTAAGTATCATTTGGTGTCCTCCATCTAGTTTGATGCTTTGTCTGCCTTTCTTTTTGGTTTCTGTAATCGCCAGTATGTCTAGGTCATACTTCTCGAATTCGTGTATTAGTTCGTTTTCTTTACCCCTAAGGCTTCTAATGTTCCATGTTGCAATTTTGAGTATATCTTTTCTACTGTGTTTTGTATTTTCATTTGCCATTTTATTTGCAGATTTCTGCTCTGGTCTTTTGTCAATTACCTCCTTATCTTCTCTTGCTTTCTCGTATTCCATTTTCATAGCGCTAGTCGGTTCTCCAGTTTCCCCTCCTTTGTGCTTTTCTAATACTAGTTTTTTGATGGTTTTCCTGTTGGCCTATTTTGCTCCTTAGTGTACGTCTCTAGTTTTTGGGTTTCCTTGTTCCATATCCAGGTATTCTCCCACTTAGCAGTTTTTGGTATCTTATCTTGACTGTAACATCTTTAGCTGATTCTTCTTTGGCCAGTTTCCGGATTGTCGCCTGAACCTTTCTTTCGTCCTTCGTCATGTCATCATTTATGTAGATTTGTTTCCTGCTATTTTGTAATTTGCTTTTATTATTCATTATTGTGCTTTTTATCTCCTTATCTCCTTTTATTTCCTTGCTGATTCTGGTTTTAGGGTTATACCCAGTTCCCTCTCTAAGAATCCTTCCATTTCTTCTTTTAGTTTCATCGGTTTACTTGCCCCCATTTTAATCCCTTGTATCACTATGTTTTTCTTTCTCTTTTCACTTTTTAGTTTTTCTATTTTTTCATTTGATATCTTTACTTCTTGTTTTAAGCCGTCAATTTCTTTCATAGCCCTCTCGTTGATAAGCCTTAGTTCTTGGATCTCATTTTAAATTCACTTTGCTCCCCCCTTAACTTTCTTATCTCGTCCTGTAATTTTCTAGTTTCTTCATTATTGTGCTGCTTACTTTTGATTTCTTTAACATCTTCCACCAATACTTTCATTAGACTCATTATTTCTTTCTTTCCCTCATCCGTTTAGTATTCGTCTGAGTCCATTTCCTTCTTCTAAAGTGGGAAAGCGCACCTTGTTATTATTGTTATTTCTTTTGTGTATTTTGTCTGCGGAAACAGGGTAACCCGAATCAACTTCTCGGAGATTGCTCGGAGATTTAGTGCTTGTGAAAAATGGAGTTTGCCTTCTTTACAATAGGCTTTAAGTCAAATAATTTTAGTACAACTCGGTTGTGATTGTAAAGCGTGCGTAGTTACATTAAAAACCCCTGAAAGCATCAAGAAACAGTGTGTTGGCAAAATGCCCATTTCCCAAAAATGATTTTACTGATAATGATTATTTTTGTCATTATCAATGTTCCAAACAGTTGTTTTACGTAATTGCCAATGTTTAATTTTTATGAATGTTTTAATTTCTTTTTAAATATTATGTATTTTCAATTTGGGAGACATGAAAGATTTCATGGACGATTTTAATGTTTAATGTAGAATAATAACATCCTGCTGAACTTTCATTGTTTTATTTTTGAAATGAATATACACAACGTTTCGATTGCTATAGTATCTGCAATAGAAACGTTGTGTATATTCATTTCAAAAACAATGAAAGTTCAGCAGGATGTTATTATTCCACATCAAACATTTAATTCATTCAAACGAACGTTCAATATTTAATGTTGTAAACAATAATAATAATACATAAGCAGGTTTTTTAATTTGTAACTTCAAAACGTCGATTTTTATTTTGTAGTGCGGCTTTTAACAGCAAATTTAGGCATTAAGGCAAGGTAGCGCAAATCTAAGTTATGATTATCAACTTTTTTCGACACTGTTTTGAGGATATTGTATAACGCTGTAACGTATTGACACATAATCAAAAGTTGGAACGGATTCTTGAAAAGCATTTAGTAGCATTCAGAAATAAGTACATTAATTTTAACCACTAATTCAACTCATCAAGATGAACAACTTTTCTATGTGCCTTTTTTTTCGAAATGTTAAGTTTGTTTTAATCACCCCACCCACCCCCATAAATTAACGAGTCTACTATGCACTGTTTTCATTAAAACAGGCAGGGTTTCCTAACACCAAATAAGGTATCTTTTTGTCCTATTATTGCTATCTTTAATTACAACAGTACTCGTTAATTTATGGGGGGGAAGTATAAACAAACTTGAGTTTTCGAAAAATAGCACATAGAAAAGTTGTTCATCTTGACGAGTTAGATTAGTGGTTAAAATTAATGTACTTATTTCTGAGACACCCTCTATACTACTAGGAGGTAAAGAAATGATTTCTCTGGAACGTAATAGAATGTAAATGATTCATCTATTTTCGTAACAACATTTTAGATTGTCATAATTTGCTTATGTTTGCATCACTTTAAAAATACAAAAAATTTTTCGTCTTGTCGTAAAAGGAATGTATACTATACTACACCTTTTAGCGTATTAAAAATTATATTTAACAATATTGCATATATAAGCACTTTATTTTTATAAAAAGATTCTAAAATTAATGAAATTTTAACACAATTTTTAGGAAAACCGCAACGAGCTTCTATTTACGCGAGTATACATTTACATAAAAGCTTTTTGTTGCCGGAACAGGAATAAACTCTACGCCAGGATTTTAATATTTAAGCTTTAGTAAAAATAATTGTTTATGAGCGAAAATTATTAAATACAACGTACCTTGTGTGAACGCACTCGATTGGATTTCCCACATATTGTCGGGTTGTAATAGCAATGGAAAATGTAACCAACAAAATCACGGTTGCATTACTATGTAGTCGAAACACTAGAGAATCGATAGTTACATGATTTAGCTGTAACAAAATATACAATTTAATTTAAACTTAAAGATTTTTTAATTTCCGTTAAAATAAAATATTTTTTACTCTTTTATGATCCATCGGCCAGCTTAATGTTGTTTATAATTCAGTTTTTTGGCCATTTTGTGCCTCTTTACGGACAAGTCCTATTTTGTTACTTTATCGACGGATATCGGTGAAATATGAGACGATTGAGTGTTTCAATACATTCTAGCATAGAGCTACTTCATATTTTAACTCCACATTTTATAAATAAAATGGATAGCTATACCAAAGCTTCCAAACCAAAAATTTAACATAAATGGTTTTTGTAATACCAGAGATTTGATTAGATTTTGGGTGTAATCTGAATAGTTAAAGGTCATTTAAACACCAGCACTTGTTGTTTATGTAGGATATTAAAAATTTTATTTATACAGATTTTTTCAAAACAAATAAACAAATTTTGTTTAAACGATTTTTTTGAACTGATGCTTAATTACAGCACCTATAATTATTAACGAATTGTCCTGAAGTTTTATTTAACAATATCATTAGGTATAATAATTACATCAAAAAGTTATGAAGTAAAAGTTTTTGGAAATTTTATTACCTATAACTTTTATTTCAACTATTTTTTTAAACGCAATTTTCTTTTCCCTTGTTTTTGAGAAAAATTTGAACAAGTTTTAATTCCGGCCTTAAAATGTAATCAAGGATGCGAACACGCGACTTAGTCTCGAAGGTCTCGAAGAAGGAGGTGAAACGAACCTTACCCATTATGCTTTGTTAAACAGTTTGGGTAGAATGAAGAAAGTTTGATACATTTATCAATATCCCTAACAAGTATCAATTATTACGAATAACACACCTCCATATAGCGGGGCTAATCTGATTGGCAGATCATTAAAAGAAACTATTTCTTTAATAGTATAAATAAATAGAGGTTACTGATTAATGTTGAATTAGGTTTCCTCAAAAAAATTTTAAAGTTATAAGTGTGGTCTTTTAGCATCCCTTCTTTGTAGAGGTAGGATGAACAAACACTCAAATATTTGAATTGGCTTAAGTTTCGGCCCTCATGTAAGGACATTACCAAGGTTGAAAATTTGAGTTCTGGGTTAAAAGATTAGTCAAATTATGGCGAGGTCAATTAACTAATTTATTATAATAAATAATGAAAAATAAATATTAATGACTCAGAAGACAAAATATAATGATGAATAAATGTGTGTTTTTGTTTTATCTCCTTCGTAATTGAATCTTTGATGCCCATGACTCTTTCATTCTTTTGTTTCTTACTCCCGTAGTTTGTTTTTTCTATTATTATTTATGTCATGTTTCACATCCGCATATTGTTTTGCTTCTGAAAACTGTATTGTATAAGCAACAACGTTGTGCTATATCGGACCATGTCGAAATGGTAGCCGTAGTTTCGCCCACTATTGGAGTTTCGTGAGAGCGAAAAACTTGAAACAAACAAACGAAACTAAACGTCAGGTAATCAACTTGTCAAACAAACCAGATTCTTGACTAAAATAAGTTCAATCCCGAAAGATATTTTTGTTTTAATCAGGAATCCGGCCATGCAAGCCTTAATTTCTACTCTGAATTATATATTTGTTTCCTTTTTTCTTTTGATATACGTCTGTTCCATAAGATAGAGTTAAGCATTTCATTACTCTTCTTCTTTTGGATCTTCGGTAATCAATTTTTTTCTCAGTTCTTCCTTTATTGATTATTTGAGTAGGTGTATTCTTTGCACGCTTTGATTATCAATCATCTAGTAGGTGTCTACTCATATATTCTAAATTATTCTTATCTTGCGCTACAACTTTTTTATTGTCCCCAAAATAGAGGTGTTGAAGGTTGTATCGTCAGCCAAATCGATTTCCATTCCAAGGCATTTGTTTCTCCATTATTAAAGTAAAGTTTAGATGTTAATTGATTGGAAACTCCTTACTATTAGTTTTCTTTTAGTTATTTTCTCAATTATGTTGAGCTTGTATAGGAGTGTAAGGGTGCTTTCACGCAAATACCATAAGTTTGTATTCCGTCAACGTTTCGACTGGATTAGTCCAGTCTTTGTCAAGTCGTCTAACAATTAATGGTTTAGAACCTGAACAATTTTTTCGTGGGTCCAGTTAAATATCAAGGTTGGTAAATTAAAAAACAATTGCACGTCAATTAATTAATAAAATTTCTTTAAAAATAGATAAAAACACACTAGGACGAAGAACGTTAAATGTTGCAATTGCATAGATTACAAACTGATGGTGTTTACCTGAAAGTCTCCTTAAAGCAAGTACAGACCGGACAACAAAATGTTGGCAACACGTGTTGGCAACATGTATCCCGTCAACAAGATACAAGATACACGGCAACATTGGGCGGCGTGACAACAAAGAAATTCCGTGTTCCCCATTCAAATGGAAAACATCGCTTAGTGTGTACGTGCTAGTGCTGTTGGCAACACAAAATTTTCAACAAGTGGTACAAGTAGGTGCGCTATTATGTTATAGTATTCATGTATAGTTTATTATTTTTATAATGCGAAGATGATATGGACAAAGGCGCTGATAATAGATCTAATTGAAATGATAAGAGACGCTCCCACTTTGTGGAATATTTCATGCAAAGAGTACAGGGATAGAAATTTAAAATTTCATGGAACGTCAAAAATAGCTGTGCATTTTTAAACTAATGCGGATGAAATATCCAAAAAAATTAAATCGCTAAAATCTCAATATACCCGGGAACGATAGAAAATTGAGGTTAGAACTAAAAGTGGAGCTGGTGCAATGTCGGATGACAGCGTATGGTTTGGATATCATATGATAAGCTTCAACAGAGAAAACAACATCTCCAAACGCAGTCGCAGTACATTGAAGGTAGTAGAAATTTATTATTTTTTGATTTAATCAGATTTACATATAATAATATAAAGCAAACTAAAATATCATTATGCAAATTGATCTTGCCAAGGTACTTTCCCTTCTTCCGAAATAAAAAATCAACCGATTTTTCTTCACATTTCTTTTGCATCCTGTGAAGCATTTCTTGGAATGCGCTGTAAATCAAGTGAGCATCTCTCATCTTGTGACCTCCACAAACCCGGAGTTATAGCACTAGTATCTAAATCTTCTACGTCAAATGTACCAGGTGGTGTGTATGTCCGTACTGACTTTGCATCTTGTCTAACAAAATTGTGCAGAGAAATGCAAGCAAGTACCACACTTTCAACTTTATTAGGATGTAGTGGAATTGGCCTTCTAAACACTCGAAAAAAAGTCGCCAGCAAACCAAAAACATTCTCAATAATGCGTCGTGCTCTGCTCAATTGATAATTAAATGGGATAATTCAAGGGAACCTTTGGGTATGGACCTGGGAAGGGCTTCATGAGGTTTGTGCTTAGTGCAAATGCGTCATCTGCGACCAATACATACGGAATAACCAAGGCTTGGGGTTTTTCTAATATAACAGTCGGTTTTGGCAATTGCAGTTCGTTCTTAATAAGTCTCTTATAAAATGATGTATTCGAAAAAACACCGTCGTCTGAAATTCGCCCCTGGCATCCCACATCAGCATACAGAATTCGGTAGTCTGCATCCGCAATAGTCATGATAGTTATAATATACACTTCCACTGTTTTCGGGTGCTTCAATCTACACGTGCTTGCCGTCTATTGCACCAATGCAATGGGGAAAATTCCACTTTAAATTGAATACGTTTGCAATTTCACGCCATTCGTGTTCTGACCGGGGCATCTGTAAACAACAATACAAATTATTTACGTATATACACTTTTTTTCGAAAAAAAAAACTTGTTACTAAAACTAATTTTAAAACACTTTATGGTAATACAAAATAATAGTTGCAATGTTTCATAGGAAGACGCAGCAATAGCCTCGAACGACGAGGATGACGGTGACGGCGCAAGTATGTCATTTACTGAGCATGGCGAGGAAGATGAAACCCGATATGAAAGTGATGATTCCATTGCAAATATTTCATTGGTTACTCAGCCCACATTATCTAAACCTGGAACGTCCAAACCTACAGTGGCCCAACCTGAAACGCCTCAACCTACAGCAAACGCTGCAGCGCCCAAAAGTACAAAAAGAAAAGCAAATAACGATGCCATACAAGCATACAAATTTATGCGAAGTGATAAAGAAAATTTATAATTAAAAGATGACTTTGCAGTTTATGGTGAACATGTTCCAGCTGGAAATGGGTGATTTTGGAGTGTATCAACCAATAACACCCGATACAAGATCATCCTTTCATCAATTTTCAAATCATAAGGGGAATAATAGACAACATTCGGCGAATCACTGGTCTCCACAAGCATCCCCTGCACCGTATGAATTGCCAGAGCCATTCTTTATAACTGCATCACCTTACCCGTCACCGTCGTCAACATCAACTCAGTCAATGCCTTGGCAACCACATTCATTTAGGCCCGAAACTCAACAGACTCAATCACAGATTTCTGTGCCACAACAAATTTTGAACATTCCTAAAATTCAACAGTCTCAATCGCAGATGCTTTTGCCGCCAGTAAATGTCAATACGCCAGAATCTTATTCACCTGTGCTCATTCAGGAACTCAACGAATTTATTGTATCTAAATAAAGCTACGTTTAAATAAACTTTTTTGACAATAATTTAAGATATTTAAAATAATGAATGTGTTAATTTACTTACTTGGCAGTATTTTTTAAGAACTTCAATGATGGCTTCACACACTTCAGGTATAATTGACGATATTAATTACTTTGACACTTTAAACAAATACATTAAACTCGTAAACAAATCGCCGGTTGCTAAGTATCGCAGAGTAACCGCCAATCTTATTGATGGTGGTGATAGTTTGTATTCTTTTTTACGATTTTAGAGGCTACCAAAGAAAAAATATGTTCAAAATCAGATTTTGTCAGTCTAACGAAATTGCGGAACGAGGTACCATCGTTTAAACGTAGTTCAGACAATAGGTTATCCCCATGGCTTATCCGTGTTTTAGAAATTCTCTTGCCACCACAGTATTTTCCTTTTTGAACATTACCAGCAATTATTATAAAAGCAGCACTAGCACCAACAGCAATAGTCTCTTCCATTTTTAATTCAACACTGACTTTGGTGTGGACGTGCAACAGTGTTAGCAACATCAATCTACAACACCCGGCAACATGTTGCCAACATTTTGTTGCCCGGTCTGTACTGAGCTTTACACTCCTGTAGAAGGCTCAACATACTTGAGCAAATAACTAAAAGAATATAGATGATAATAAAGTTGGTAACCCTACGTCACTTCAATAATGTATTAGATAGTATAATTCCGATTTTCCCTCTTGGCATCGTGTTCTTGAATACTCTTATATAGTACCGTCTACTCTAGATCATGCTTGTTGTCTAATCTCTGAGATATTGTACTCATCTTCTATGAACTTAAATTAAATTTTCTGTATATTCTGTTAAATGTACTAGTCCCTCTTTTTGATCTTTAGGTCTCGCATTTGTTCTTTTGTCCTTTTTTATATATTGGAGTAATCGATTCTCCACTCAAATATCTTCCGAGTTATCTTCTAATAACGTAACATATTGTATCTTCATGAAAACATTCTAAAAAAATTAGCATTCTTATCTCATTAACCTATATATAAATTTAGTTTATTGTTGTACTGTCTCAAAGTTTAATTGTTTCTGTTGAACCACATTCATTTTAAACAAATTCTATTTTAATGAATTAATTTTTAAAAAAAGATTTACGTATTATGCCAATTTTATTTTTAATCGCGGAACGAAGAAAATCATCAAGTTGTTTTTATTCACAAATAGTACATATATTATAGGCACTATATAAAACGTAGGTAACCATTCTTTATATTTATAGAAATATTTTGTTAGTTTTTCCTATTTTGTTTGATAAAGTTTTTTAGCTATTTATGTAGAAAGAATTGATAGCTATTTATTGTATATGCGTTTAATTTTCTTAAAGGGATAATATGCCACTAAAACACGAATGCAATACAAGATTTTATCCACAATCAAACCAATTTAATTGAAAATAAGTAATCTGACAGTTCTAAAATTTCAATGTAATAGCAAATATTCGAAAATTTAGTGAAACTTTGGGCTGCTTTGCATTATTAGTTGCTAGGATGATTGTTTATTAAAACAATATTTGTGAAAAAATTAGAAATCGTTTGTGTGCGTCGTTTTGAAAAATGTCAGAAAGTGATTCTTTGCCGGTAGAAATTAAAGGCCAAATCTAAAGATGCACACATAAAAGAATTTGCTACCTTTAATGAATGGAGAGAGAAAAGAGGAACATTATAAACGAGGACGTCCTGCTGGCTTATTTTTTAAATGTAAGAAGCAAGTTTGCCTCCTCGTCGATGTGGACGAAATATTCAATGTTAAGAGCAACTTTGAATGTGCATAGAAATATTGACATATCAAAATACGGCAAATTAATTGCTTATCTCAAGAGCCAATCAAAAACTACAAGGCAAAGAAGGCAAAAGTGCTTGAGAGGGGACACATCGAACAATTTTTGAAAACAGCATCTGATGAAAAGTACTTAATGATGAAGGTACAACCAATTTTCTTTTCTTTTGTATTGGTATCTTAATTATTTTAAATATTTCTAGGTTGTCATAATGGGTGTTTGTGGAGGTTTACGATGCAATGAACTGGTAAACTTAAATATTGAACATGTGAAAGATTAAGGATCTTTTATCTACATGTCCATCCCAGAAACAAAGACCAATATGTCAAGAAGTTTCACTGTATTAAACGAAGGATTCTCTGTTAATGTTATGGAGATATGCAAGAAATACATACGCCTACGTCCTAAAAGTACTATTTCGCAGGGAAGATTTTTTTGCGATATATAAATTCAAAATGCACCGTGCAACCTGTGGGAATTAACACTATTTCCAGAATCCCCTCACAGATTGCTTCTTTCTTAAAACTTCTAGACGCTAAATCCTACACGGGCCATAGTATGCGCCGTTCTTCGGCGACTCTGTTGGCTAATGCTGGTGGTGATATTCTCACTCTTAAGAGGCACGGATCGTGGAGGTCATCTAGTGTTGTTGAGGGGTATATAGAAGAAAGCGAGTCAAATAAAATCGATATTGCTAGAAAAATTTAAGGAAAATCCAGCACAATGCAACAGATCTCCGCGATGCAGTCTTCCTCAAACCTGGTTTGTGTAAATGTAAATCCTGATATTGCAAATAAGTTTACTTTTGATGTTAACGTGAATGTTAATATTAATGTTAATAAATAATTACTAAATTTTCTGCAAATTTTTCTTGAATTTTATATATTAATTACAAAACACTAGTGTTTTATAGGTGTTATAATACGTTTCATAACGGCCTAATAATGATTGCAATTCTGTAACTTACTTAATTAACAAGTTGTTAAAACTAGCAATCTTGTTAAAACAAAATTTTAGCAATACTGTTAACGATAGTTGTAACTTTGATATTCTGTAAACGTACAACTTAGCAAGATTGCAATAATTTTAACAGTTGCTTCCGACCTACTTGAACATAGCAACAAATGTGTCTCCCTGAATCTAAAAATTGTAATAATTAGGTCTAACAGCAATACTTTGTGTCCAAAACAAAAGTAGTTACAAAAAAGACACTACATAACCTTGTTTATGCTGTTCTCGCGGGTTAAGATAAAAGCGCTTTGCTCAAGAATAGTTTGTGTCGTATTTATCATAAATAATTAAGTATTTATCCTTATTGAGATGGAAGTAAAAAAACGTGGCTTACGTACCACTACGGAGCAATATTCCATAGTTTTAGATTATTTTGAAAAGAATGTAATGATGGTTCATGGAAAAACTAGTCCTGCAGAAGTTAATAAATTAAACAACTTGTGGGATGAACTTACATTAAAATTGAACAGCTGTAGTGGTCCAAGGAAAACCAAAGAGCAATGGAAAAAAGTAAGTTTTATTTTATATTGTTCACCTATGCACTATCAGTTATAGAAATAACATATTAAAGTAAATAAGTTTTAGGCAATAGTAGAATGGAAGTGCAAAGTAAAAGCCAAAGCACGTGAACTAAAAGTTGAACAACAACAAACAGGTGGTGGCGAACCGAAAATCAAATTGTTAACAGATTTGGAAGACCGGTTAATGGGAGTTGTAGGTTGGATCTCGGCAAATGGCAATCACCAACTTGGTGAGATTGGATTGCCATCAGCTACTGTAGCAGAAAATGTAGAGGAAAATATAGAAGAAAATGTTCAAAATGTTGAAGAAAATGTCATAATTGAATTTATTGATGTACCGGACGATGAAAAACCACCTGCGAATGTAACTCGCAATGAAAGTAAAGCAAAGAAAGGTATGTAACTTTGTAGTTTATTGGCTTAAGTAACTTATTTTAATATATTTTTCAGATAAAAAAGATTTAAAACACAATACTCTCCAAAAATAAATAAATTGGAGAGAAGTGCCACATTATATGCCGACACGATGAAATTAGTGTGCGAAACCATGATGACAATGGCATCGTCTATTTCTGAGGCATCTAAAGCCATGGCAACGCTTGCAGAAAGCAACAATAGAAGAGCAGAGGTAGATTTAAAGATAGCAGAATTAAAATATAAACAATTCATGTAATTTATTATGTAAACCACATACATTATGTAATTATGTAATTTAATTAAAATGGTTGTTTATTAATTGTTGCCTAATTCTTCTAGCATCTGCTAAAAGATTTGCTGAATTGGAAATTGTACAACATTATCGTTGTTATTATCCTCATCGACAAACAGTTCACCTTCGTATGGTATGTTGTAATTGATGCACATGTTGTGCAAAACTGCACACGAGTAAATAATTTTGCCTGCTGTTGTTGGTGAATAATGTAGTACTCGATGCTTGTGTAGACACCTAAATCGGCCTTTTAAAACACCCATTAACCGTTCTACAGTGTTTCTAACACTGCAGTGTGCTTCTGTATATCTTGCTTGTGGTGTATTTGGAGCAGCATCTACAATAGGTGTTAGCAAATATGGTTGCGATGGATAACCAGAATCGCCCAAAAGCCACGTGTGTTGATCTCCTGCATAATATCTGTTTTGCAAATGCATATTTATCGATGATGTTGCCCAAATTGCAGCATCATGCGTTGATCCTGGATACCTAGCATTTATGCTAGTAATTTTCAAGTTAGCATCACAAACCTAGAAATTTGAAATATAAATTATTAAATAATGAAATTAAATTGACAAACTTACAATTTGAACATTAAGACTGTAATATCCCTTTCTATTGTAATATAGTATTCCAGGAAGTCTTCGTTATTAATAGGAGGTGAAATGATGGGTATATGTGTACCATCAATACACCCGATCACTCCGAAAATTGAAACGGTTTAGAAACCTATCGATAAATAAATTATTAGCTGTTATTTTATGTTTATTATAAGTACCCTTCTTTTGTTCTACGGACTGCTTCATCAGTTGTAGGGAATCTTATATAAGCACCACTTAAATGGTTGACTATTGCACTACTCACTTCGTTGATGATCCTACTCATTGCTGGTTGGCTAATGCCGAAACTATAATTGTGACCTATCAATTTTGATAACACCCAACAGAGTAAAAATTAAGAGCACTAAGTATCTATAAATTTAATAAATGTAGGTAAGTGTAAGAGCTTTGACACATTAATTAGTGTACCTTTATGTACTGTGGAATTGCTGTTATCCGCTCTACTTCTGGAAGAAACTCGGTAAGGTCATTACATAGTAATCTTGCAATTTCTCTTGATAACCTAAACTGTTTTTTAAAAGAAGCTTCTGAATTTCAAAAGGATTGCTGTGGTCACGCAACCGCCTCTGAGCTATTCTCAATTCTTGTCTTTAACCAATAAATTTGTTAATTTATATTTATTGTAGCTTATTTAGAAGTACTTTTTATAAAATAATAAAATTATATACATACTGTTCATATCTTTCTTCGACGGCATTTAAAAATTCAAATTCAAACCATGCCCCGCCATTTTTAACACGTTTTTAGAATGCTAAACACCCAGCAAGAACTCACGACCCATTGCTATGCATAAGCAATCTAATTGTTATAATACTAGCAAGAATTGTTAGATTTGGTGTTAAAGAATACCACTTAGGCAATATTGCTTTTTGTAGCAATTGACCTTCAGTTTTAGCAACTTGCTAAGTCCATTTTAAGTTACAGAATTGGAAAGAATAGCTCTATAATATGGTGATTGTGGATAAATTAAATTAATTATAGGCTAACTAACCCCATAATTAACGCTAAACGTAAATTAAATTAAACCCTTATTTTAAGACTTATAATGTTACAAATAAAATTTATTTTGAGTCATTATTTAGCTTTGCCGTATTTTGTTGAAACTAAACGACCTGAATTAATTATAAATGGAAAATCCGATTTTAACAGAAAAACGAAACAAATTAGAATATTTGTTTTTAACTTTACTAATTGATTTTAGCAATTAGTTTTTTCCAAAAAATTTTAAGTGCAATTGATAAATTGCTATTAAAGAACATTAAGAAATTGTATTAATACAATTTTCTAACTGACATCTAACCAAAAACAATTAATAAAATGGATAAATACTTTCCATCTTTTGGAAATTAGAATACCCTAAAAAAATGTATAAGAAAATGAAAAAAGGAATGTACCTATACTGCAATAAATTAATAATGATAATTTATAATCCTATTATACCGATAACTTTATGTACATTTCAACAATTTGTGTATTTAAATTAAGTGTGACGTTATAAAACATAATTTTTACTCACGTGTTTTACCTTGGAAAATCAGTTGAGAATGTACAAACGTTCATTGCCAAAACAAACAGAAGTGACAAACAATTCAATTAATTGTATTTTTGGCAGCAGATATCTCTGGCGAGAGTGAAATTGATTCAGAAACTATCGCACGTATATTTAAACAGATTGAACGAATTGCTATTTCAAACTGTTTTCAACAAACTCCGTTTATATCTCCATCGGTCAGTCCGTCCGTTCGGTGCAAAAAATTTCAAATCCATAAACTGAAATCAATGTTTTTTTTTCTAGCAGATTCAATTTGTTTCTCTTTAATACTAATATTTTTTGAAATAAACACTTCTGAAAATTAGTCTTTCGTAATCTATAAAAATGACTGTTACTTGACATGTTGGTCAAAATTTTATAGTTAGTGATATTACAGTACACCGTGTTCCTTATGTCAATGCAATTTGCAGTCTCAACTGGTTAATGCTGATTCTTTTTTTAGTTTAGAAAATAAAAATATCAATAGTTATTTGTTTAACTAGGCAGAGAAGTAACAGATTTACTGCCGCGGCTAGCATATCATTGCCGAGGCGAAGCCGAAGCACTGAAACTAGCCAAGGCAGTAAATCTGATTCTCTGCCGTGTGAAACATATAATTTTTCTCCGATTATTTGTACAGTGTGATTAAAAAATCAAATTAGAATAAAAACTTTTTATAACGGATACAACTCACAATTTTTAATATTTTATCTAATTATATGTTACTATAGGTAATAATTAAATTGTATTTTCTAATTATTATTGTCGATTAGACCTTAAATTGTATACATAATAATATCTACCAAAAAATAAGACATCACTGTTACATTCAATTTGCTTCAATTTGATTGTCAATGAGATAGAGCTTAGTGGATTCCATGTGCCTTCTTAAATCACATTACCATTGTCGTTGGTAAGTAAAGTCTTGGTTGTTATGTACTTTTTCTGAATTGTTTAGTTGAAAATCGCCAGTTTTTATCTGTTTATTTTAAGATTAAGTTGTTTGGAGAAGAGATTAATCTGTGTTTAGAAATATTTTTTAAAATAATGCAAAGTGATGAAGAAATCTTAACACCTCCCGAAATTAAAGAATTGGCAAAAATGCAGAATATAATTTGTTGCCTACAAATTCCAGAAAATTGTATGAAATATGTTATAGAAAATGTATGGATTATCGCATTAACAAAAAAATCGGATCATTTTCAGAAAACGTTTTACTGGCGTACTTTGCAGAATTAGTCAAAAGTTGAAATCTTCGACTTTATGGTCTACATATTCTATGTTGAAGACTACATTGCATATTAACAATACTATAGATATATCTAAATAATTAAAACTGCCAGCCTTTTTAAAGCGTCAATCAGATGGTTATTGTGTCAATAAATCCCGAGTACTGCAGAAATTACAAATTCAGGAATTATTGTTGGAAGCTCCAGATAATATATATCTATCTACAAAGTTAAGAAATGATAAATTTTTAATTTAGTATTAAATAAACGATTTTTTATTTTAGGTTGCTTTAGTTTTTGGCATAGCGGGAGCATGTAGAAGTGATGAGCTATACCGAATGGAAAAAGCTCAAATTAAAGATATGGGGGAAAAATTATTTATCTCTTCCTGACACGAAGACAAAAAAATTGCGCTCATTTAATGTAGTGGAACATTTAAACTTCTACAGAAAATATGAAGATTGTAGACCATCAGGCTGGCTACCTATATATTTTTTAATACAATAATTTCAAGTCATACAAACAACCGCTTAGTATCCATAAATTTGGAAAAATGCCAGAAGAAATTGCAAATTTTTTTAAATTACCAAACCCACAAGAATTTACTGGGCATTGTTTTCGCAGAAGTTCTGCAACATTGTTGGTGGACTCTGGGGCAGATATAACTACGTTAAAAAGACATGTTGGTTGGAGATTATCAACAATAGCCGAAGGTTATATTGAAGACTCTATAGCTGCAAAAACAAATGTTAGTGAAAGACATTTTTTGATAATTTCGATACGTATACTTTGAGAATTTTTAATTATCGACCAAGAACAATAACTTTTTTTTATAACCTGGTAGCTATTTGACTTGATGGGTTTCTAACCAAAACTGGTATCATAAATGTTTATTACGATTTTAATTATTTACGCATTATGCAAACTAAGTAAAATGTATGACATGACATGATAACCTAAGTAATGTCATTGTAACTTCCTTTTTAAAGAACACGTCCTATCACTACCATGTTGTTTATGCTGATCCCAGCATTATGTATCCTCTATTATTCACTTAATTTTACCATTAGAAAAGTATTAACTCTGGTTAATTTTTAAGTACTTTTTTTCAAGTACTTTCAAACAAAATGAACATTTTTTTAGTGAGATTTAATACAATTCAAAGCGATTTGACCCACATATCTTCTCAGACTTCGAATAAAAATCTCTGACAATTCGCAACACTATGCTTCCACCGTATGGATATTGAGATAGATGTCGTCTGTGTAATAATAATGAGTAGAATCTGGGGTGTCTGGTTTTTGTGTCTTATACTTCTGTGTGGAAAGTGTTTTTTTTTGGACATATCAATGAGCGACGATGTATCTCACAAATAGCACATTTTATGCTACACTTCTTTGAAAAGTGTTTGAACTGAAAACATTTAAAACATACTTTAATTTTACTATACTTTCTTTCACATTCCTTAAGAGTCATTGACAGGGCGACGATGCAGCTGATAACAATTATCTTCGTAATGCGACTTTCAAAGTCCATTGTCAGATGTATTCACTCGATTCCTAGATTGTCATTTTCAAAATTTCATAAAATAGCAACTGAAACTGCGTTCTCATTAAAAATTTTGAACCATTTAGAAAAATATGTTCTACTATCGCATTTGCAGTTTTGAATCGATAATTTAATTTAATTACACAGGTCTGCATATATCTGGAGTTTCATTAAATCTATATTTTATGTTAAGACCATGGCATATCATTATTCTATATGTATTTATTTCTTTTCTATCACGTACAGTTTAGGAAAAATAAATTTTATAAAGTGAGGAGGTAAATTTAAAAAAATTAAATCACTTCGCTCAATCTGTTCGAAATAAATTAAACTGATTAACTAATCGAAGTGAGCTTTAAAATAACATCGTTGTCAAAAGTCATATCTCTTTGAAGTGTCACTTAAAACTAAGCGTCACTCTGAAAGTGTGTTTTCCTGCAAAGATAGCTTTATTTGTGTTTTTGTTATTGAAAATCTGTAACATGGCTTCTGAAGTCAAAAGTAACCATTGTGTGAACAATCCCAATAGTTTTTTTTTTTATATTTGTGGACTTTTTGTTGTGAAAAAGCGACGACGAAATATCACCGACTTTGTAAAGAAAGTCAATCGTGTCTATTTTGGATTTAACATTCAAAGCCTCGACAAGGACTGAGCACCGTATAATACTTCGGAAATGGTCAAAAGGCCAGCAAAATTCCATTCCTTTCGCGAAACCCATGATTTGGCTTAAACCAGTCAGTCTTCTAGAATGTTACTTTTGTCTGACAAATGTTAACGGATTTAATAGAAAAATGGACACTTGATAGCTTATCCCAATGTGGCATCGGTGAAAAAGCCAGAACCCCACACCCAAAACTTTCCTATTCCCATGTATTCCCAGAATCTCTCGGAAGAATCCTCCGAAGAAGATGAGTGTAATTTGAAAATAGATTCTCCTGAGAAAGTTATGTTGGTTAATCTGAAAACTCACTTCCTTAGATAATTACCCAAGCTGAGCTGAATGATTCGGTTAATGATCTACATTTACCCAATAATGTGGCACAACTTCTGAGTTCCTGACTTAAGGAAAAATATTTTTTATCCTCCAAAATGAGATTTTTATGGTACTGACGCAGGGAGCAAGAATACACAAAGTATTTTTCTGAAAGCTCTGGTCTTTTGTAGCAATGTTCCAGGCCTTGTTATCCGTTTAGGCGGAAGCATATACCACTAAAGAAAATGGCGTTTGCTTATAGATTCGAATATAACTAGCTTAAAATGAGTGCTGCTGCAAAATGGTAACAAACTGGCGTCGATTCCTATTGCATATTCGGTGCACTTAAAGGAGAAGTATGAAAATTTAAGCCTTTTGCTGAAGAAAATTAAATATTCTGAACAGGGATGTGAAGATATCCAGTCAGCTTTTGGAACAACAGTCGGGGTACATGAAAATACCATGCTTCTTCTGCGTAGATAGTAGAGTCCGAAATTTGCATTAGACAAAAAAACAATGGCCTACAAGGACTTTTTTACTCCCGAGATGTAAAAATATATTAAGTCTAAATTTAGTAAATCCTACATTTTGCTTCCTCCTTTTTTTATTAAACAATTTACCAAGGCGTTAAATAAACAGAGACAGTGCTTCCAATGCCTATGCAGTAAACTCCCAAATTTCTCGGAGGCAAAATTCCAAGAAGATATGGAAAAAAGATAGCAAGTGCGCTGGAATATTAATATGATGTGGGATTACCGTTGGAGTCTCAAAAGAGACGTTTAAGGCAATGGAAAAATAGTACTAAAACGCTCCTTTACACGAAAAAGGAATCGTTAATCGATATCGACATGATTTGAGGTAATTGTCTCTTTGCCAAAATAAATCGTAAGGAAAATTGAGACAAAAAAATCCTTTCTTCATAAGGTTACTTCCATTAGACATGAGGTAATAAAATTGACAAACTTAAAAATACTAAAATGTAACGGATTTAAAGGCTATCTTAAATCTTAAGAAAATCTAAGGAACACCTCTAAAGATATTAACAATTCTCATACATTTTACCTGGTCATCATTTACACAATTTCACAAAACACAATCACACACTAATATAGGGCTAGGGCACACAACACATATTCTACAAATTAATGTTGAGGGGTTAAGTAAGGACAAATCAGGGTTCTTACCATATGAATAAATAAATAATACATTTTACATAGCGTCTGTGAGAATATTGATTTTTTTGGTGTTTCTAATCCTTACTTGATAGTAAAACAAGAAACACACTGTGATCACCTATAGGGCTTTACAGATCATAATCACCTAAATTAATCAAAACCCCAGTCACAAAACAAAATTTTGCAGGCCTGTGTTATCATTACCACGTTATTATTCTCGTGTTCATTTAAAGATGATTAATTGTGGCTTTAAGAACAAATGACCACAGTGAATGCTGAAAACTGACAAATTCTTGATAAAAATGTATAACACTAACACTTAAAATATACAAGCTGCAAAAGCTTTCTAATCTCTTAAAATTTCAGTTCAAACGCTTGTCAATTATTTCTGAACACGATATACAGTTTATAAAATATTCTTCAAAGACGGGAGTAATCATTGAAATGTTACTACAAACGTGTTTTAGAAAAAAGGAAAAATGTCAAACCTGGATCAGCGAGTAAATTTCTCTTAAAATTTCAATTCAAACTCTTGTCAATTGTTTCTGAACACAGTGTATTGTTTTCTAAACATTTTCCTGATTAATCAAAAACTTTCAAGACAACAGTATCATACAACTCTAATTTTTAAACTGGTAATGCTAAAAACGTGTAAAAAGGGAAAATATCAAACCTGGATCAGCGAGTAAATTTCTCTTAAAATTTCAATTCAAACTCTTGTCAATTGTTTCTGAACACAGTGTATTGTTTTCTAAACATTTTCCTGATTAATCAAAAACTTTCAAGACAACAGTATCATACAACTCTAATTTTTAAACTGGTAATGCTAAAAACGTGTAAAAAGGGAAAATATCAAACCTGGATCAGCGAGTAAATTTCTCTTAAAATTTCAATTCAAACTCTTGTCAATTGTTTCTGAACACAGTGTATTGTTTTCTAAACATTTTCCTGATTAATCAAAAACTTTCAAGACAACAGTATCATACAACTCTAATTTTTAAACTGGTAATGCTAAAAACGTGTAAAAAGGGAAAATATCAAACCTGGATCAGCGAGTAAATTTCTCTTAAAATTTCAATTCAAACTCTTGTCAATTGTTTCTGAACACAGTGTATTGTTTTCTAAACATTTTCCTGATTAATCAAAAACTTTCAAGACAACAGTATCATACAACTCTAATTTTTAAACTGGTAATGCTAAAAACGTGTAAAAAGGGAAAATATCAAACCTGGATCAGCAGTAAATTTCTCTTAAAATTTCAATTCAAACTCTTGTCAATTGTTTCTGAACACAGTGTATTGTTTTCTAAACATTTTCCTGATTAATCAAAAACTTTCAAGACAACAGTATCATACAACTCTAATTTTTAAACTGGTAATGCTAAAAACGTGTAAAAAGGGAAAATATCAAACCTGGATCAGCGAGTAAATTTCTCTTAAAATTTCAATTCAAACTCTTGTCAATTGTTTCTGAACACAGTGTATTGTTTTCTAAACATTTTCCTGATTAATCAAAAACTTTCAAGACAACAGTATCATACAACTCTAATTTTTAAACTGGTAATGCTAAAAACGTGTAAAAAGGGAAAATATCAAACCTGGATCAGCGAGTAAATTTCTCTTAAAATTTCAATTCAAACTCTTGTCAATTGTTTCTGAACACAGTGTATTGTTTTCTAAACATTTTCCTGATTAATCAAAAACTTTCAAGACAACAGTATCATACAACTCTAATTTTAAACTGGTAATGCTAAAAACGTGTAAAAAGGAAAATATCAAACCTGGATCAGCGAGTAAATTTCTCTTAAAATTTTAATTCAAACTCTTGTCAATTGTTTCTGAACACAGTGTATTGTTTTCTAAACATTTTCCTGATTAATCAAAAACTTTCAAGACAACAGTATCATACAACTCTAATTTTTAAACTGGTAATGCTAAAAACGTGTAAAAAGGGAAAATATCAAACCTGGATCAGCGAGTAAATTTCTCTTAAAATTTCAATTCAAACTCTTGTCAATTGTTTCTGAACACAGTGTATTGTTTTCTAAACATTTTCCTGATTAATCAAAAACTTTCAAGACAACAGTATCATACAACTCTAATTTTTAAACTGGTAATGCTAAAAACGTGTAAAAAGGGAAAATATCAAACCTGGATCAGCAGTAAATTTCTCTTAAAATTTCAATTCAAACTCTTGTCAATTGTTTCTGAACACAGTGTATTGTTTTCTAAACATTTTCCTGATTAATCAAAAACTTTCAAGACAACAGTATCATACAACTCTAATTTTTAAACTGGTAATGCTAAAAACGTGTAAAAGGGAAAATATCAAACCTGGATCAGCGAGTAAATTTCTCTTAAAATTTCAATTCAAACTCTTGTCAATTGTTTCTGAACACAGTGTATTGTTTTCTAAACATTTTCCTGATTAATCAAAAACATTCAAGACAACAGTATCATACAACTCTAATTTTTAAACTGGTAATGCTAAAAACGTGTAAAAGGGAAAATATCAAACCTGGATCAGCGAGTAAATTTCTCTTAAAATTTCAATTCAAACTCTTGTCAATTGTTTCTGAACACAGTGTATTGTTTTCTAAACATTTTCCTGATTAATCAAAAACTTTCAAGACAACAGTATCATACAACTCTAATTTTTAAACTGGTAATGCTAAAAACGTGTAAAAAGGGAAAATATCAAACCTGGATCAGCGAGTAAATTTCTCTTAAAATTTTAATTCAAACTCTTGTCAATTGTTTCTGAACACAGTGTATTGTTTTCTAAACATTTTCCTGATTAATCAAAAACTTTCAAGACAACAGTATCATACAACTCTAATTTTTAAACTGGTAATGCTAAAAACGTGTAAAAAAGGGAAAATATCAAACCTGGATCAGCGAGTAAATTTCTCTTAAAATTTCAATTCAAACTCTTGTCAATTGTTTCTGAACACAGTGTATTGTTTTCTAAACATTTTCCTGATTAATCAAAAACTTTCAAGACAACAGTATCATACAACTCTAATTTTTAAACTGGTAATGCTAAAAACGTGTAAAAAGGGAAAATATCAAACCTGGATCAGCGAGTAAATTTCTCTTAAAATTTCAATTCAAACTCTTGTCAATTGTTTCTGAACACAGTGTATTGTTTTCTAAACATTTTCCTGATTAATCAAAAACTTTCAAGACAACAGTATCATACAACTCTAATTTTTAAACTGGTAATGCTAAAAACGTGTAAAAAGGGAAAATATCAAACCTGGATCAGCGAGTAAATTTCTCTTAAAATTTCAATTCAAACTCTTGTCAATTGTTTCTGAACACAGTGTATTGTTTTCTAAACATTTTCCTGATTAATCAAAAACTTTCAAGACAACAGTATCATACAACTCTAATTTTTAAACTGGTAATGCTAAAAACGTGTAAAAAGGGAAAATATCAAACCTGGATCAGCGAGTAAATTTCTCTTAAAATTTCAATTCAAACTCTTGTCAATTGTTTCTGAACACAGTGTATTGTTTTCTAAACATTTTCCTGATTAATCAAAAACTTTCAAGACAACAGTATCATACAACTCTAATTTTTAAACTGGTAATGCTAAAAACGTGTAAAAAAGGGAAAATATCAAACCTGGATCAGCGAGTAAATTTCTCTTAAAATTTCAATTCAAACTCTTGTCAATTGTTTCTGAACACAGTGTATTGTTTTCTAAACATTTTCCTGATTAATCAAAAACTTTCAAGACAACAGTATCATACAACTCTAATTTTTAAACTGGTAATGCTAAAAACGTGTAAAAAAGGGAAAATATCAAACCTGGATCAGCGAGTAAATTTCTCTTAAAATTTCAATTCAAACTCTTGTCAATTGTTTCTGAACACAGTGTATTGTTTTCTAAACATTTTCCTGATTAATCAAAAACTTTCAAGACAACAGTATCATACAACTCTAATTTTTAAACTGGTAATGCTAAAAACGTGTAAAAAAGGGAAAATATCAAACCTGGATCAGCGAGTAAATTTCTCTTAAAATTTCAATTCAAACTCTTGTCAATTGTTTCTGAACACAGTGTATTGTTTTCTAAACATTTTCCTGATTAATCAAAAACTTTCAAGACAACAGTATCATACAACTCTAATTTTTAAACTGGTAATGCTAAAACGTGTAAAAAGGGAAAATATCAAACCTGGATCAGCGAGTAAATTTCTCTTAAAATTTCAATTCAAACTCTTGTCAATTGTTTCTGAACACAGTGTATTGTTTTCTAAACATTTTCCTGATTAATCAAAAGCTTTCAAGACAACAGTATCATACAACTCTAATTTTTAAACTGGTAATGCTAAAAACGTGTAAAAAGGGAAAATATCAAACCTGGATCAGCGAGTAAATTTCTCTTAAAATTTCAATTCAAACTCTTGTCAATTGTTTCTGAACACAGTGTATTGTTTTCTAAACATTTTCCTGATTAATCAAAAACTTTCAAGACAACAGTATCATACAACTCTAATTTTTAAACTGGTAATGCTAAAAACGTGTAAAAAAAGGGAAAATATCAAACCTGGGTCAGTGAGTAAACTTCTCTTAAAATTTCCATTCCGATTGTGACATCAGTTGCTGGTATCATTCGAGTTCTAGTTGTAACTCGAAAATTTGAACGATTGGAACGAGTAGTAGTTCTCCACACCGGTCTGGGTCGGTAGACTCTATCTCTATATAGTCGATCACTTAACTTTCCCATTTGGGCCCACTATAGTAATTAAAATGAAAACACACTTTCACATGCAGGACATAAACTTCCACGTGCATTTACTCCATTTATCATGATAGTCATAATTGTTTCATCGGAGCACGTCATGTTTAAATAGAGTTATTATATTATGAAACTTTGTTGCATTAAAAAATTTTAGAACTGCATACTTTATGGAATCTCACACACATGCAAACTCAGTTAATTATTTGTTATGCACTTATAAGGTTGTCATATTTCAAGGAGAGGGTTTAATCAATATTTCTCAAACAGTTTCTTAAATAAAAATGAGGCCGCGAAGCATAATTTGTTTAGACATGCTTGCAAATCACGAATTATATATTATTATTGTTCAAAGCTCTACACCCGGTATCAATAAAGTAAATTATGGGTAATAAAACAAAATTTGCACAAAATGGTTTTAATCACCTTTTGTTAACACTATAAAACAGGAAATTAATTTTTAAAAGCGCTCACTAAATAAAGTTAGTCCATCCACCTAAAACTATAAGAACAGACTATGATGCAAATGAGCGTATTTTTAATTTGACTCATAAAGTAGACAAGCTTATCCTCTTCCCCCGGTCTTTGTGTTGTGAAGACGCTATTCATAAATTATCCAAACACAAATAAACGTTGCGCCACACACTAACGTAAGAAAATTATGTTTCTTTTAAATAGCGAAAAAAGGTACCTAAAATCTATTTCGGAATTTTAAACAAACTAGATAATTAATTTGAGCTTTTTTTGGTACATTAACTTGTATTGAAAATATCACAACAAATGTTTTGATTCATTTCAAGTACGAAATACAAAAGAAAACGGTTTTGATACTGTTTAGTCAATTCTAATAAAAATAGTACATTTTATTATTTTAGAGTTGCATTTAGTTTCATTACTTTGCTCATAAGTGACAGCAAGATGTATGCTCCATTTATATTGTTTACATTTGAAGATTTGTTTGAAAGCTTGAACATTTTTAAATATGCAACTGTTTAATGTATATTAATATTTATGGAATATCCCTTGTGGTGATTATTTGTAAGCATTAATTAATTTTAAGTAATTTATAGATGAAAACTGATTATTACATTTCAGCAGCTTTGTTTAGACATCAAAGTATATATGTATTAAAACAAGTGTTGCTGGCTTCAATGTCTGAGAGTTCCAGTTTCCTTAATAAAGAATGGAATGGCTTCTAATAATTAAAAGTTTTAACATCAATATTTCTTAATTGCAGTAAAAAACAAACTTTTAGTATATTTACAATTTCACGTACTAGGATCTCGCAATACTTCTAAGGTTTCCAATGATTGCGTTAATAAAAAATGGTTGCAAATCAAATGCAAACAAAACATATAGACTAAATTTATTAAAAACTTGGTTTGTTGAACCAACTAAAGAGATACGATAAATAGGAATAAGTCAAATACTGCTAAAGAAAGAGTATAGTATAATAAGAGGAGTATAGAATAGAGAAGTTGGAGAAAAATGATTCAAGAGGAAAAAGATGTAATATAACGTTAAACAAACTAATGAAACAGACCAAGCAACGCAAAATAATCTAACACAATGTAAAGAAATAAAGAGTAGGGAGTAATTTTTGGTAAGGAACAATATAATCTGCATGTTGTAGAAAAAGTTTTTGATACAGTAATGCACCAAAACATTGAACCACAATAACAGATAAGAAGGGAATTAAACGATTCAGTGACGATTCATTAATTTTTGTAAAGCAGTCAAAATCAATCTCACCATACACACTGAAACCACCAAATCAACCGTTTCAATAGAAGAAATAGTAATGTCTAAAAACGTTTTCTTCGTATGACAAGAAAATATCGCAGTATACTTATTACATTTCATTGTGATAAATAAATTAAATAGATGAAAAGTCACGTCCTCAATCTTATAGATTACAGTGGTAAAAAATTTTGATTTTAATCACTGGTAATAATTTGCAAATTCATATTTCATAGATTTTTCACAACGTAGCAGTATAATTTTTGCTGTTAAACAATTCAGCATGACTATATTCATGATGACTATAATTGCCGCGGTGAATGCATGGAGTAGTCAAAGTTAACAAAAAATAGAAATATTTAATGAACACCTTTCAATTTGGGGCAATTTAGAGTAATGACCAATGCAGTATTAGAATCGTCATCTAAGCTGCAACTGAACCCGAAATCATCACTATTAGTATCAAGTTCAACATTAATAATTAACTGTTCTGGTAACGAAATCCATAAAAACATTGTTTTCGTAATATTTGTCTTCTACCTTCTTGGCGTGACCGCACACTTTGTTCCACTTTTCTAGCGTAATTGAAGCAAATTTTTCTTCAGGTAGCTTTTCGCATCTCTAACTTCCTTTCGCTTCCTTTTTGGAGATTTAAAAACATTAGCTCCTCTTTAACTTCCGGATCATTTAGTACGTCGTTCCTTTCCTTGATAATCTTCTAAAGCATACCGTGAAACACCTGTTTCCGCTGATACATGATTTATTAAATCAACCCCAGAAACATCTATATGTATGATTTTCACTTCACTGTTTGCGATTTTTTTAAATTATTCAAAAACAAAAAAAAATTAAACAAGTGTCTTATTTTGGCAATGCAAGTAAATTGATTTTTTTGTATAAATGTGTGTGCTTGTTTATATTTATAAACCATATTTATAATTACGGCCTGAAGAAGCCCCCACATAGGAGGTGAAACGTTGCTCGGTATTTTAACAGTGGTTTAATTACCCCAACTTCTGAAATGGAATGGAAACAGTTGTTTTTGTGCATTATAATAGCTTAGTTCATACGTCACAAATAGTGCAAAATTGGTTTGATGATCATCCGAAAGTGGAACTTTTACCATGGCCCGCCAAATCACCGGACCTCAATCCCATTGAAAATTTGTAGGCAACTTCAGTAAAAGAGTGGAAACATTTTAACGTGGGTGGAGTGAGAGAACGAAACGTTATAGTATTAACGAGACAAGTGACAGAGACGTGGAACTTTTTAAGAGCCTTCAATAACACGACTGAAAATAGCGGAATTGCCTCTGCGCTCGTGTCTGTTTTTGACAAAACCAAACTGTGTAAAGTTCTAAAATTCAATTTTTTAGAAAAATGAAACTTTATTGGACCTTTATATAACAACAACAATAAATTTAAGTTTAAAGAAGTTACAATATAAGACATGTAAAAAAGTCATTTTAAGTTCATTTTTGGATTTTTATCTAGTCTATATTAAAGCATAAATAACAAAAATCTATTTGTATAAACAAGTACTTTAACCATTTGCTTGTGGAACAATATTTTTTGTGTATGGTTTTCTGTTCTTGATTAGTCAAAAACAGACACGAGCGCACATGCTGCAACAACAAAAATCCTTAGAATTTGCTGCCATTAAAGTGTCGCCATCTACGTTCCATTTAGATTTAGATACTACCCCTCCTTCCGATTATGCTCATGATAAGAAAACTGAAAGGCCCCCTCGCATTCCCACCCGCGAATGCAACAGGAACTATTCAACTGGTATTGAAGATTATTAAGGAACACTCTAATTACAGAAAATCAGATAGTGTGCAACAGAGGTTACAAAGTTGTATTGATAACAATGGGTATTATACAAAATATTAAATGCTAATAAAAAGTAGTTTTGGTAAATAACTTATTTTTCCAATTTAAACTTATTTATCCAATGAGTTTCCAATGACATTACAATGATAATTTAGAAAAATAAAAAGATTCACTAATTAAAATTGGTCAAGGAAATTGTTCGTATTCGTATGATCAAGTTCCTAAGATTTTTTGTAATCAAACAGTCAATACTCTTATGTGAAAGAAAGAACGGCAATTGTTTTTTTGTATTGAAACATATTTGTTCAAAGATAATAATTCAATTCAAAACTAACAATTTCCCCGAAAATCGCCCGTTGCACATTTTTGTTCTTAAATAAATTTATTGTTCTTTTCAAACTAATTATAAACACCTCAGTATTAATTTCTTCATGTCATTTTTTTAAATTAATTTCAATGTAGTTTTTATAATAATATAATTTTTTAACAACTAATATTTCCGATCTCCCATTCACAAAACATTTAAATAATAGATTTTTATTGCCTTTATTGTTAAAACACCGGTTACTTTACTTCACACATTATCGATAAACTAAAAATCTAACATTTTTATTTGCAATTATTTCCGATGGCAATGCAATACTCAATCAAAATACCAAAACGCAGGGCTATGAAAAAATTGTTACAAAAATAAAAATCAATCAAAGTATCCGATGATACTAAAATATACAAATATTTTAATTTGAATGGTCTTAAATTTGCCATAAGCTGTGAACCTTCTCCTTTATTGTTCTTTTTGGTAGGGAGTAAATATTCAAAGTAATTATAAATACCTCATTATTAATTTTGTCATGTTTTTTTTAATTAAGTTTGCAAACTTCAATGTAGTTTCTTAAGAATATAATTTGTTCTTGGTTTATTAATCTCACATGGAAGCAAAAATAAATAATATACTATAAAAACCGAGATTCATAGATACATAATTGAAATAAACAAGCTTTTAGTTTTCAATATGTGGAACGTGAATAAGAAAGTGTAAAGAATTTACTTGTTTACCTGGAAGATTAAAATGTTTATTACACGATCATAAATAAGGTCTTTCCCCTTAGACTGTGACTATACCTTACAATTTCTACCTGGACATGTCCATTTTCACTGACGATGACTGTACAACAAAGCTTTTGTATTCTAAATTAGTCATTGTTAAATAAAAGTTTTACATTCAATGATATCAATTTGCAGCAGAAAGTGTGGTTATTTACTTATTTATTTTATGTGCATTTTATTACATAGATGTTTACAATTGTCATATACTTATAGAATTCGTTAATCATTTAACATTTGAATCACATACAATTAATAAAACAAATCCGGGTAGGTAACGCAATTATAAAAAAACAAGATAAAATGTAAAGGATCTACAGCACTTTGAATTAAATTAAAATTGCTACAATAACCAACAGTTACGAAATCATTATAATTTGAGGGTACAACCAGGTCCCTACTCTAAGTTACCTGGGCAACATTCAAGTTTTTCCACGGTTACGATGGATTGCCTGTACGTTTGTTATTTAAAATAATAAATTGCATTTAAAGTTCAGCTTTAAAAATAAATTAAATAAAACAAAACTTTTGATTTGACAATAACGATATACTACTCTATCAAAAAGTCTCCAATCTGTACTTTAATGAAACTCATTACTTATAAAACATGATTATTAAAACACACGTTTAATAGTATATTAAAGAACTAGTTTCAGAAGACGCATTTTATAAGACGAGTACGAGTCGCTAAAATGTCTTCTGAAACGAATTCTTTATACTATTTTTTTCTATTTTGGGCTTTTCAGATTAATTCTAAGATAAAATTTTGTGAGTTTTTAAATTTACGCCGAACGTAACGACCACTTTGACGTTTAATATCAAATCAGTGTTACCACCGTTGGGAATAAAAATTGTCCTATTTCTATATTCTCAACTTTCTATAAAAGAACTCATTTGGGTGCTTTTATAGCTCTGTAAGCGACTCAAAATAGAAAAATCTAATTTAAAATTTTAGATTTTCAGTAAGATACATCAGAACATAAATTCGCTATTGTACCAAATGAGTAAGAACCAGTTCAATTCATCTTTTTTTACATCTTCACTTGATTAATTTCTTAGAATTAATCTGTGCGTTATTTAATTAATATTACTAATTGGATTGTTCTTCGGAGGGGCACCAAAAAACCACTATGACGTTTTTTCAGGCAACGTTTCGTGCAGCCGAATGTGCCCTCCTCAATGAAGAACAATTCAATTAGTGATAACTTATAGGAGGAAATATTTACCTTTCATTAATTAATATTATGTACGTCATTTATTGTAGGTGAAAAGGTTGCACGTGACCCTGCATTTACGAAAGGTAGACTACCATTTGAGAGAGTTAGTATTCAACATTCCATCCGAAGTAGTTTCGAAACCAAACAGGGGGTAAGTTTTTTTAACTGTCTTTACTGCCACTGCTGTTACTGCCCTAGTATCCCTTCTGAGCTCCTCATCCGTCCACCGTATACGGAGTGTCGCATTTTTGGGCTCAGCAATAATCCAGGTTGGCGCAGGGCTTTTTCGTGTGTCACCTTGGTCACTCCGTTACCTTTGGTAAATTGCCTCTTTGCTTAGTACACCTATCCGAACATTCATCACGTTATCCGCCAATTTCTTTTGTTTACATGCCTTTTGGTATAGATACCGCTTATTACAGTACAATACTGTTTCTTTTTCTTCTGAAGTTTCCGTTCTATGTTATTATTTTAATAAGAACCATTGATTTTTATTTTCAGTTTTCGTTTCTAATTGCTTGCCATCAGGCAATTAACACCCTGGATATTCAAGTTGTATACATAGCTAAAAAATCGAGCGTCTTCACAGCCACAGATATCAATAAATTTTTAAACGAAGTACCAATAAAATTTCTTCCACAAAATGTAATTTTTATTTACTGCATGCAACTATATGCTAACATTTAAATTTTTTGTTGCTCCAATAATTGGCGTATCTGATGCTTGTTGCAGTGATAAGTTTTATAAAATGAAGGTTGCAGACATCAGTTTCCTAGAAGAGAAAGTTTGTATTATGGTTCTGGATACTAAAACGTATCAACCTCGCTTATTATTGTTACCAATTCCCAATGGATTACAATATTACTTGAATACATTGGTCTTCGAGAAAATATTGCAAATGGGAGGTTGTTTTTATGCAGCTGCGATGTGGCAAAATAACAGTACAACTATTTGGACACACTTCTATTGGATTATTTCCTAAAAAGAATTGTAGCTTACTTAAATTTAAAAAATATTGAAACATATACGGGGCATTGTTGAACGACTGCTACACTACTTGCCCATTATGGTGATGACGTGTTACAATTAAAGAGGATGGGAGGCTGGAAATTCAGTAGGGTGGCTGAAAGCCATGTTGATAAATCATTAGATGGACAAGTTAAAGCATCACAAATGTTATCTACCCAAAGTATATCAACAATCAGAAATCCCCCATTATCACAGTAGGAGGCATTTACAGTTGATCTTTTCTCATTGTCACAACCGGGGCCTTCTGCTTCATCCAGTATTGATTCACAGTCGGCACACTTTAATATAACAAACGATGAAGTGAAAGGGTGTTTAAATGTTAACATAAATACTTACGAGAATTGTAATGTAACTATTAATTTTTCAATTTTAACAAGATAATCTTTGTGTTTTATTCTAAGGTTTTATTATATTGCATAATTACTATATTTCCCTATAAGTTGTATCACCTCAACAATAAAATGGAAATGATGATATAATCGTGGTTGGGTAAAAAGTTCCCTGGGTGTAAACACACCTTGAATCTTATGGAAGTACTTCAGTTTTTATCACATTTTGCCATTTTTACTAATTATGTATTATGTAAACGTTGTTTTTTTGTTATTAATTTATTATTTAATTATGAGTAAATATTTGGGAGGTAGCCGTAGAAAGTACTAATCTAGAGGTGGCACAGAAAATATCATTCATAAACAATATAGACCCATTTTTATTAAACAATTTTGAAGCTCAGAGTGTTTCAGCTATTAAAGCAACACTTAAAGGCTCTTGTTTGATTTTCTGTAGTTCTGAAGTCTAAAGCTACCTCATCAAGTTATACTTACCATACCATACCAACATACCATAATTCCTATATCCTTTTAAATCTCCAATTGCAACTGAAAATGAATTCATCAGAAATCGTGGTGTAAATTGCACTGTAAATGTCCCAAGAAGATTAGTATAACCATTGCAGTGTGTTGACGAAACACACACAATGCTATATTAGTTTGTCGTGGTAAATCATGAGGTACTTTGTTGAAAGTACGAACAGGAACAGCAGTACATAAACCTTCAAACTTGTAGTCTCGCCTAAGCCTATGGTAATGATTATGCAGTTGTATCTTCATCTTTTCCTTTTTTCGTTCGTACCAATATAAACTTGAAGCAGAACATTGTTTGTCATATCACAAATGCAGAGTTAGGATCCAATTAGTATTTAACTTATTCCTATGATCGTATAAAGTAAATTCTATATTTTTTGCATTCAGTGATCCTAATAATTAACTGAAATAAAATGTTTAAAACATACAGAAGCATTCTTCTGCTTGTTTTGGGGAAAATCTTCTCTTTTAATGGCATTTAGTAATGTCTCTCTTCTCATCTATGATAATGCAGTAAAATGGGGTCAATGCTCGTTGATGTTTGTAGATCTTTGTTGAGATTTATTTAGTTTTTTTGGACAATTCAATATTTAACAACTAATTATATTCAGATGACTTGTTTGGGTTTATTGTCGATGTTAATTTTAATACCTAACGTGTATAGAAGGTCAATTTAACATTTCGTTCATTCATTGTATGCGTTCTTCCACAATAACAATACAACAAAACGAAGACATTTTAATCGATTTTAAAATAGCCCCAACAAAGATTGTAAAAAATCAAATTCCAACCATTTTTATTTAAAAATATTTTTTGTTTGTAACTTATATCCCTCATGTTATTGTAGAATAAATCAGTGTTTTTCTTATCTTGGAAATTACTTATCGCATGAAAAAACAAATGAAAAAAAAATGTTAAAATTTTCGATTTGGAAACTCCTGCGGTGTCAATAGAAAGTACTTGTACTATACAAATATAAATTTTGTAGCGTAATTTTCAATGTTCAAAAAACTATATTTGCGACGGAAGTAATTCCTAACTTTTAAATAGAACACATTTTTTGAGCTTTTTAATTTCATATTTATTATCTGACTTTTGGGTTGTTAATTTGTGTAACCTTTTTCAAGGTGTTTGAAGAATTATCAAGTTAATGTAGGGCACTGAATGAGATAAAATCGAATAAATAAAACAGTAACTTTATAATTCTTCAGATACCTTGAAAAAGGTTGCACAAATTAGCAATCCAAACGTCGGATAATAAAGTAACGTTGATGTTATTGAGTCAAAATCCTTCGGCAGACTCCTAGTGAACTACTAACGTAGTGTAAGGAATCTAACTAAAATTAAATTTTACTTACTTTTACCTGTATCTGCTAGCAGTTATGTTTCGGTAACTTACCAATTTTTTTTTTAAATCTATCACAACCTAAAACGTTTATTAATAATGAAAATGATAGTGGAAATTTTATTAATTTGTCTGCTACACGTCCTCAATTTCTCAAATGTTTACCTCCTTAAACCAGTAAAAAAATACAATTACTCTTTACTAAAAAAATGAATCAATAACAATTAGTCAAACTTTGACAAAAAAATCATTTAAAGGAAACAAAAGTGATATATGATTTATAAGAAAAACGTTATAAAAACTTTTTATTTAAAACTGAAAACATTAACGTCTTGTTTAGGGTAAAAAAAAGTTTCTTTTTACCTAGTTCGTTCTACAAAAATTAAATTACGAAAGTAAAGCTGTTTTCGGTGACAGCCGGAGGCATTTCAAGTGAACTTGAACGTCTATTATACAATAATCTCAAAAATAATAAATATATTTTTTTTATTATAAGTAGGTACATGAAGTGTAATTAAAAAGTTGGAAACACACAAAAAAGTCAAATATATCTTGTAAAAGTATTTAAATCATAATCAGTCACAAACATACTCAAAATATTTTTAATGTATTAGTAACAGCGTCATTTTCGTAAAAAAACGGAAAGGGGTTCCTGGACAATATTATGTAAATAATTCTCAAAAATAATTTCCAAAAAAGATTTTTAGTACATAGCACTTTAAACAAATTATTTCAATAAAAAAATTACTATACACCTATTTAAAAAACATATATTTAAGTGTTCAATGATTGCGGTTTAGTTAGGTAAATATAGACCAAGAAAAAATGAAGAAACATGCAAATTTACCTGAAACTCCAAAAAAATGGGAACATATAACTTCTTTCTTCCAGTGTTAGCAGTAACGACAATGTTAACATATTTTATAAATACTTCATTTTTCACCAATAAATACGCTTTGAACTAGAAAGAACCATTTTGATGTTTAATTTATATTTGAATATTTATACGAAAACCTTGGATTCGGTTTTGGTAGAAATATTATTTACCAACCGAAAGCGAAATGTTTACATAGATTCCTTGGACAAAATTTTTGTTGAAATGTTCTTAAAATTTCGTTTTATCGTTTTTTTCTGTATATAATTGGTGAACTTCAAAACATTTCTTCTATGTTAATTTCACAAATGTTTCCATTAACTTTTTTTATAATTTGATGTCCTTTAAGGCTTTCTGTGATTATATTATTTGTTATAAGTGTGAACGATTGATGTAATTTAATTTTGTACATTCATTTAATCTTTATTAAAGAATTATTTTAATACTAAACAATTGTAAAAAAAAATTTTTGTAAAAAACTCTACATAATTTGATGTCAGCAATAAATTTCACGATGCTACGTTAAAAACTGCTAGGTTTTAATTAACCTGTTAGTTTTAATGAATTCTTAACATAATCATAATCACAAACTTATCTCAAACGCCTTCTAGTTTGCAACCCACAATGTCAAAAACATTTTTTTTTATGTTTATTGCCACTTATTTAAATTTTCAAATCAGGATATTGTTGACAAAAATTTGGTGTGTGTATGTAATTGTAATTTTTCATATTTAAAATAACCTCGGCGAACCGATATATTGTCACTTACTAAATTTGAAAAGCTTGCAAACTTTTTTAAACTGATTTATGCACCATTAAAGATAAATCAAAACTACGAATAATTTTATCTATTTCGATTTCGAATCGTTTAACAAAGCGAAACAATTATAATTGTATGGGAAATAAATCTACATAGTTTAACAATAAATTAATAAATAAAAATTTCATTTTTAACTTAAAAGTCGAAACTTCTCAAATGGAAATTGTCACTCCTAAATAATAGGCACGACACGTATTACTGAAATTTATTGGGAAGACGACCTTCCGTTTCATTCTTCTTTCTAGCAAAAATTTAGTAAATTAAACAATAGTAGTTTGTTTTTTAAATACGAATATTAATATTTATCTGAAAAACATTAAACTCGTAAAAATTTTTCAAATTTAGTTTGTTTAGTATAATATATTGTGCTAATAAATATTAGATAAAACCAAATGCATTGAAAAATCTTTTACTGTACTTTTACATTCGATTTTGCATCAGACTTGTTTTAAATGTTTTATGTACCTAATTCATCGATATAATGCGATCGGCTATCGTTCGTAAATTCAAACAATTATTCTCAAGGATTATTACGATTATCTGTTTATATAAAATAATTTAATTACAAATACAATCCTTTATTGCTATCATAAAATTTAAAACCAAGGAACCCAGTCCGTAGCAGTAAAAACAGTAACGGACCAGTTTCGTTGATGCAATGTACATTTCATTTACATTTAAACCTTAGTTCATATATAAATGTACAAAATAGATATGTAAAATTCTTTAAAAAATCATGTCATTGTGTAATGGCAGTCGATTATAGGCAAATTATTCTGAAAATGACAGAAGTAAATTTGCCCGACACATCACAGTACATTATACAAAAGTATCCTTTAGAAATTCTCATCGTCGGTATCAAATGCAGCAAGTACGAAAAATTATCTAAGAAAAAATGAATTTAAAAACAACTTGCTGCATGGATATCGGATTTTAGTTACTAATCTAAATAAAAAATTGAAAATTGAGTATTCATTCCTTAATAGAAAAATATAATTACTATCACGCACGATGCATTAATCTAGGATATACTTTGTATAAATTTAAGCAACTAAATCTGACTATTAAAATATACATAAATAAAAATGATTAAATTAAACAAAGTTTAATTAAATAACCCTATCAATATTCGTATATTATTTTATTGAGCTCATTGTTGATTGCTTGCATTAGTCTCAATCTTCTTCGCTAATTCGGATATGATTTCTCTAAAAATAAGAGGATCTAGATTAGTACCCAACATTAGGAGTATCCACCAATCTCCCAGATCCACTTTTCGTGTAATCGCTTCACATATTTCCATTGGAACTCCTCTATTTTTGGAATGTAAAATTCTCGGCCGGAATTTTGGCATTGATATAATCAATATTCTATAAATTATTAATACGCTTAATAGCGTTGCTAAGATCATGAACCAGAACCATATAAATATATAAGTCTTCTCATTGACTATATTTAAAGGCAAGACGCATAGACTATCGTGTTTTTGTATACTTCCAGTAGCACCGTACTTATGAAAAATACATTTTGTCACGCGCGGAAATATATATACCATCGGATCCACTCGATCTTCTTGAGCCGTTTCGGAAAAATTCATAACTCTTAAGCCGTATGAAAAGAATTCTCCATCAAAGAAAAGATTCATGAGATAGAGTTGTACCAGTACATTTATTAGGCACAAACATTCGCATGCCCAATATCGAAGTGCGTACAGATTGTGCCTCTGGAACAAAGAAAAAATAACATTAAAGCAGTAAGTAATTTATGTTATATTAACAATAAATAACAAAAATTTCAAATTGAATTTGAATTATTAAGATGTAATTTAAAGGTTCTTTAAAAAAACGAAACGTGGTTGTTGAATGTCCTCTGATCAAATGTTTAATCCGTGTAGTTGTACTTTCAAAATTTAATTCGTTAATGAACTTTTCGAATAGATGAACAAACTTCTACATATTTAGCCACATTGTCAATTCTGATCTTATTTTTTGGTGCACTAAAGTTACATGGTATCGTACAAACGTATATTAACATAAATAAAGTTCAATGAGTAAATAACGACGGATCACGATATTTTTAAGACTACTTTACTAAGTTAGTCACAAAATCCACACCTAAAAATCGGAATTTCTAAAAATATTATCGAGTTGTTCTAAAAACTTCACTACAGAAGTTAGCAGTTATCTACAATTAATTTAATTTAATATATCTTGAAACCACTTTTAAAACAAAAATACGTGCTGCTCCACCAAAAACCAGTCAAGCCTATTCTCCAAAAAATCTAAACAACTTGTTTTTATAAAACTTTACTCGCCATTTTAGTAGTATCTATATATTTATGGCACCCAGTGACGGAATGCATGATTTTTTATAGCAAATATGTGATAATTGCAAAGCGAGATCTTACAATAGCGCACACGAGTTAGGTGTGTAGGTCATATGTTACATTCCGTGAAAAACGGTTAAAAATTACTATAACCATATTTCAGTAAAACTTGACATTGCGACTGAATATAAGTAAATTCAAACTTGAATCGAATGTTACTAGGGCTACCAGTTTTAAAACGATATACTAGTACTTTTCGTAACTAGTTACGCCTTTTAGCGCCACTTTGATTATGAAATAGTATGTTACTTTATGTTGATATTCAAAAACAATTTTGATATAGAACCCTACAAAATTATATACTATAATAAGTACCTTAAAAATTATACAGTGTGTCCAGTTCAAAATGAACTACATGGGGATATCGGACACAGTTGGATATAAATGGTTAAATGGAACAAAAGTTGCGTATTTATTGCTTGAGTATTTAAATAAAGGTGAAAATCAAAAATCGGTGTTTTACAAAAACCTTGATATTTCACTTATTATAAGAGGCAGGTTGATCAAATTTTCAGAATAGGTGTAAAAGATCGTGGCCATTCCGAAAAATTTAATAAAAAATGTCTAGGCTTACTCCTTTGGGCGCGTCCATAAAAAAATAAAATTTGACTATGGCTGCACCGAAAAGAGTAGCCCTAGACATTTTTCGAAATAGCCACGATCTATTACACCTATTCTGAAAATTTGATCAACGTGCCTGTTATAATAAGTGAAATATTAAGGTTTTTCTAAAACACCAAATTTTGGTTTTCGCCCTGTATTTAAAAACTCAAGCGGCTTTTTAATAAAATAAACCCAGATTATTTATAGGCATACAAGTACGCAACTTTTGTTCCATTTAACCGACATTGTATAATCTGACGGTTTCTGACATCCCCATGTAGTTCATTTTAAACTGGACACACGGTATATGTATGTACCTGCTATAATTTCTGTATGTGTAAAAATGGAGTATAATTTCTCAAATTTTAGATCTGAATTAATATAGTAGTTATTTGTAAGATAATTTCTCCAGCACTATTTTCTACAAATCAATTGACATTTCAGAATTACATAAAAATTAAAATGTTCTTGTATCAAACAACCTATTAGTTGAATTTGCTATTTGGGATCTCAAATGTCGGACCAAATTTTTGTGTTACGTGTTATAGTTTAAGATTTGCAAGGAAATATACACTTGCTAATTTAATAATATGCATACTGAAGATGAAGATATCCAAACCAATTAAATCTTGAAAATAAGCTAGCCATTCTACAACTTCTAGTTCGTCACCGACCTAAAGAAAGACAATCAGACAATACTAAAGAATTTAAATAAACCGTGTGTGCCAAAAATAAATTTGTTTGTACAATGATATCGGATAAAAAATAACATCTACGACGATAAGAACAAATTGAACTAACCTCATATAGTAATACTGCTTCTTGCGTACTTAAATGCGGCAATAAAAGTTCATTAGCTTAATAAAATTTAAACTGGACCGTAACAACTGTGACAAATAAACAAGTTTCCACCGTGCTACGATACAAGCATTAAAAATAACAATGAAAATGTAAAAAAAAACAGTTAGCAAATTAGTGTAATACCTCATTACAGTTTAACGTTCGTGGAATGCGTATTGGTATTGAATTTCAATAGAATATGCTAATGATGAAATAAATATGCCGTCGGTCTAAAATTGATTCTACACTAACAACTTTTATTACACGTAATTTAATAAAATCTGTAACAACTTGAATTATGTACTTTGTAAGATACAAACTTAATAACAGCACCTAAGAGTCAATTAACTTGACTTACAAGGGTATAAGATCAAAAATTTAAGTAATAATGAGATATTTACTAACATATTTACTATTACATAATTAGCTATAAAACCTCGTTGAATAATTTTTTATTGCATTCTTCGTAAATAAAGTTTTTAGACACTGAATGCGATAAATAAAAACAAAGTGATTATGCAATGCGTTATCTGGTAGCATTTGCAGTTTAAGTTTAATATACGGAGTTCTTTATCAACATTTTTTTTGTTTTTTAAGAAATGATTGAATTCCACTTTGTTCAAGATCACATTTATACTGACAACCACTGGTTCGAAGTACCAATGGAAGTACCTACCATTATTTATGGGACGATAACTGCTATATTTTCTATTGCAATTACTTCAGCTGTCGCCATAAACTTGAAAAGTTATTCTAAAGTACCCAAGTGAAGGAACTATGTATAACAATATTTTTCTTCTGCTCAAAACATTAACCTTCACCTTGGCTACGAGCGAAAAAATTGGCAAGAAAAAAATCAATCGATGCCTGTAATTTTTAGTTCAAAATATTTGCATGAACCATAACTTCAGAATGTTCTTTCTGGTTAAAGCAGCAAAACAAAGGCCTTTGGGTATAATTGTTGCGCGATGTAATTATAGATTAGATTAGGTCAGTCAACGTCGATTTGTTTATAATGCCGTTGAACTCTTTAAAATTCTTTATCAACTTGTGAAATAATGCTATTTTATCACAAAAAGATTCTGTTTAGAGAAGGCCAATTAAAAATTTCCATAACTATGTAGATTAGAACGTCGCAAACATTTACGTAGTCTTAATATATTATATTAATTTTGTTAACTGCTACAAATAAAAAAACTTGTTAAGCGAAATTATCTCTAGTAATAATTTATAGTCGCATAAAATGCATAAGAACTAGATTGTCCACGTCGACTCTTTGTTCTTAATAACTGATTTATATGTTGATGAGTAAGTGGCATTGTACAAGGCTTCGTTTACCATGATGCATGAAATATGTTGCATGCATCGTAGAATACATCCTTAGTGGAATCATTTGGCAAACTATATTATAAATCTTTGGAGAAAAATAAAAATGCTAAACTACAATCTCAAGGCGTTTCTTCTAAATTATATAAACAGTTGGGGGTAATCGAACCTTTACATACCACTATATTTATTATTAATTTCGTAGCCAGTAAAATCGTTAACAAGATAAATTAATGATGTCGTGCGAGAGGAAGCGACAACATGACTATGTGTTACTTTTCAAGACAGCAGGATACTTTAATTAAAAGATAAACCAAAAAGGATGTGGCTACGATCTTGTGTAAACTGTTGTTACAATATGTATACTGAAAAATTATAATTACCTTCACGTGCTGCATAAGATATTCCAACAGAACTTTTTTCTTCGCGTTCTTCTCATTTTCTTTACAAATACCTATATGTAAACCCATTACTAATGTCCGCATAAGACCCCCCTCAAACGCTTCCCAAAGAAATTTTGGAGTGTAGCAGGCAACCGCCTAAAAAATTTAACTTACAAAACTTCACACGAAATTAATTAAAATATTAGAAAACGAGTAATTACCTGAAAAAATAGCACGAAACAGACCCACTGATAATAGGTGTAATATTTTGGAGCATCTTCGTCATCGAAATCATTGGCTATGCCGGGATGGGCAACTTCTCTTCCAACCTTAAAAAGTTAAAAAACAAACGTTATAATTACTGTATGCATGTACAAAATAACAGGTTGTTGTTGTCTAGTATAGAATTTAAATTCGTATGATTGCTTTTAGTTCTATATATCAAATTCGTTAAATTACAGAGTCGAAACCTGCATCATATAATTGCATTCATTCGCATATGTAAAACATGAAGAAAAATAAAGACTACATGATAATTAATGACAGAAAATACAATGCAATTAATATTTAAATTATAGTCTAGAGCACAACCGATTTTCTTAACATATGCGATACAATAAAGCATCCCATGACAATTTCAGCACCCAACAATTATATAAAAATGGTAAATACAAACACCGTCACAAATTACTTCTTTGAAAATGTATATGCTAAGAACAATGCATAGTTAATATAAAATTAACCAGCACTTGGAATATCTTTTATATACTTAAATGCAGGAGTTGGTAATCATAATCTCATTATTTCTGTGATGATGATGAAATAACCTGCAAGTAATTTTAGTTTTTCGTTTAAAAAAATTAATACTGCTTGATATTAAAGATACATTTAATCTTTTTTAAATGAAAGATGTAATAATAATAATAATTCTCTCGAGTGATTATTGTTAAGAAGTTCGGGCTATATTAATAATAAATCACTAATACTCGGATGTATTTTTTTCTACGAACAAGAACTGTTTACACGTATACATTGTTGTTTAAGCTCACAAAAACTAAATGGTACAGGAAAAAACTCGAATTACAAAGCATGAACTCCGTTATTAAAATCATTACCCTGTAATTGTTTTATATCACGTAACAAAATAAACTCACTAATAGAAGACAGTCATCGACTTGTTAGAAGTTTAACGACACTAGAATCAGAAGTTTACTGGATATTCGCCAGTAGCAATAATAAACGTTGCGGAGCATTCACATATAATTTTAGTATGTCAGTTATTTTGAAGAATAATGTGAAACATAAATCTTTTTAAAGGTCCTAAAGCTATGTTGACCACATCAAATGAATAATACGTCGGGAGTACCTACTGAATAATTTGTTAATATTTCGGTTTAGCAATATACTTCACAAGTAAATTTAAACTTCTTTTTCCGTTTGCAATAAACATGTGTAACAAACTGTGAATTTTTGTCACAAATTCACAAAAAACAAACCCTAAAGAAAGGGTTTGGAAACATACTGTCAAAATTTTAATAAAGAACGGCTTCAAAGGAACCCATATACCACATACTTCCCAGAAAATCTATTCCACAATATATTTACAAATTATTTAATTGTCTCCAGCAACACGTTTTTAGCCCTAAGTTAATCCAAGATTAGTGATCATTCTAAACATACGCACATCAACATAATCCAAGGATATTAATTTTTATTTGATTAGCTTGATTTTACTTCCGTTAATATTGTCTTTTGTTGTTGAGTTTGGTTGCTAGGTAACTTATAAACGACTGTCTGTCAAAGGTATCCATTAAAGAAATGCTGAAAGTTGGACGCAGCGGAGCGGCTAGGTACAACTCAGAGCGTAATTAGTCGATTATGGCGACGTTACAGAGATACAGGTCCAGGAAACAACATCTTGGAAGAAGACGCGCCACCACTGCTATGCGGGATTGGTACATCATTCTTCGGGCTCGCCGACAGAGTTCATTATCTGCTACTGAGTTAAAATCGTAGTGCATAACGTAACCGTCCACAGCCAAACCATCAGACGTTATTTAACAGAAGTCGATCTTCACTCCAGACGCCTCTTAGGGTTCCACCATTAACCAGGGGATATAGAGGGCATCGCGAAAATTGAACTCAAAACCAATGGTCGACTATGTTTTTTTTCTGACGAGTCGCGATTCGGATTAAGACCAGATACTCGTAGATTAAAAGTCTGGTGTCAGCCTGGTAATGCAGCAAAGCTACAACATGCCCAAGAAGTGTACAGCTACCGTAAAGGCGGGAATTATGCTGGGTACGAAAACTGATCTCGTTTTTCTAGATCAATTCTTAAATGCTGAGCAATCTATCCAAAATATACTTGAACCTGTTGTTCAACTACTTGCAGAAGCGTTGGGCCGAAATTTAACCGTTATGTATGACAATGCAATTCCACATGTGGCAAAAGTTGTTACTGATTGGCGAAATGAAGCAAGAATTCAGATTTTGCCATGCCAGCTCAATCCCCAAACCTCAATCCCATGGGATGTGCTTTAGAGAAGATGTCTGCTACATATCACATATGGACACTATACAAAATCGATGGCAACTGCAAAAAACATCTTCAAATTTTTTAATTCAATATAAGATTAATTTTGAATTGTTCCATTAGTTCCATTTTATAGAATTTCTAATTTCTAATTCATATTTTTATTAAAATCGTGTTTAATATTGTTACGCCACTGTAGTTCCTAGAATAAATTAGAATAATGGCGGTGTTCTAGAACTCCGTTCGGAACGTTCAATTATCTTCTAAATTATTATCTTTTAAGTATGAAAGAGTTATAACATATTTATGAATCAGTTCTAACTTAACATTTAACACGAGTGATATAAATCTATATAAATTTTAACTTGTAATGTCGCTGATGTATTTTCATACGAAAACTGTACGTGGAAAATAAATAATAAGTGTAATTTGATCCTGACTGTTTATTAACTTCTCGCGCTTATAAATGCGATAAGAAAAACGATAAGATTCGCTACAATATTAATTTAAGTTAATTTCACTAATAGCTTACTTTACTTTTTAACTTTAAAGACAAAACAGGAAAAAAGATGCAAAAATCTATTTTTTTGAGTAAATAAGATATATACTTAGATTATGTTGATGTGTATAATAAGTCCCAACAACGAAAAAGTGTAAACCCAAATATATACAGGGTGTTAATACTAAGTTGTAACACCCAAAACGGCAGTTAGATCTCATTAAAACAAATAACTTTTCATAGTCTAAATTTTAGATGTAGAACCTCAGTTCGTAGTATTGACGTTCTCTTGCTTTTCGAAAAATCGTCGTTATTCCGTTATTTTAAGGAACATTAAAAAATATGAAAACTGTTAGCATCCGCTTTCGGTTCTCTAAAAGATTTCTAGTTACTACTATTTCCTATTTTATCGAATAACAAAATGGCGACCGATTAAAAATTTCCAAACAAGATCGATTTATGAAAATAAAACATTTATAAAATCTTTACATTACCTACTATAACATTTATTTGAAACATTTTTTCGATCTGTCCAAAAAAGTTTATATTTCAATTGCATTACAAGATGAATTTCTGCAACAATAATTTAAAAAGTAGACATGTCACTAAACAATGAAATAAAATAAAAAGCCAAATAATGATTGCTATTTGAGGCACATGATTTCTAGTTTGTACGTTTAAATTTAAATACTTTTTGATTTTGATTTGCTTTATTTTGAAAAGTACCTTGTGTAATTTGTGTATAAAAGTGAACAATTATCAATACACTGATCTTCTTGACATATGCTTTCGGTTTTTGGAGAGGCAGGGAGAAATACTCAAGAATCTCGTAGAATTTATCGGAAAAGATATCCAAATCGTCAGCAACCAAGCCATATTTTTAGAAGAATATGTAGACGTTTGTCAGAAACTGAAATTTCTTATCATATCAAAAAACTGCCAAAAAAATATGTGTTTTAATGTCATTTTGTATTTTGGTTTTGATTTATGAATGACCTTCTCCTTGTTATTTCTGTGCGAATCACTTTTAAGGTGCGTATCCATTTGTGTCAAAACCCCGTAACGTAACCACGAACATATTACAAGATGATACGGTACGTTGCAAAAGAATTTTGAGTTTTTGCAGCTTCCTATATTTTTATTCATAACCAGATTAAAAAAAACAAAAACCTCCGCTGTGGTTGGTGTCAAAATTGTATCAAAGTGGATAAAGCTTGCTGGCAGATTTAAAATATCAGCATATAAGTGGATTATACACAAATTTCACTTTCATTTTATTCCCCTCGATTCGTATTTTCTTGTAAACGAAACACACCTGAATGCAACGGGCAAAGGATGTCTCTATATGTAGAATGATTACTAAATCAAACATCTGTTAGATAAAAATATATGTGGTCACTATTTCCCAGATATCGTTTTTCAAACAAGCTCAAAAAAGGTAAAACCAAATAATATACTCTGGTCGTTCGAAATATAAACAAATAATCATAATCTTATAGATGTGTCTATATGTAAGACGATTACTAAATCAGACCTCTGTGAGATGGAAATATATTTCACCACGGCTTTGTTGTAACATGTACTCTCCTGCTTTTTTCCAATGATAACCTATTTAAATATCTATACATTGTATGAGACTACAAATAAATAATAAGTACGTTCAACCAAGTGTTCAACGTTTACTGAAACTTATTAAAAACAACAATAATGAGAAGCCTAATTTACCCGGATTCGATATCAAATTTCAAATCGTATAACATGAACAGTCATTTTAATAAACACCTAACGAAGTTAAAGTACTTAATACTCCTGAAAGATTGACTAATTTGCCAATAAGTGTAGCGACATCTTATCTAATATCGACTCATGTTAACGGAACACATCCGAAAATGCATTTGCATTAAGGCAACTTTGTCGACAAATGTGTAAGCAGTTACGTAAATGGATTCTTCAATTATTACAGCCAACTAGGTGTTGGCAAAAATAACAATCTCTAATCACCTGGTGTAAGTTCGCAAGAGATTGTACATTTTCGTTCTTTGGGACTTTTCAGGAGTGAGAGAACTCGAGTGTAAGTTCACTATTGTACAAATGCGCTGTCGACTATATTTTATACTGGAGAACACATTATCATCGACATCTGTCGACAAGTTGCCTTAATAACTAATTTACAATATATACGCTAGTGAAACTAAATTCAAACTGTATTTCATCATGTAACATGATCACAATGATTGCTTTAATTCATTGTTGTAAGGTTTTGTAGGGATACAGTTTACACGTGAGCAACTTACTTTATTTTTTGCCTAAATGAGTCCGATTCTCACATCTCACTCTTAACCATGTATGAGGTGGAAGTACAAAATACATGATATTTGTAAACAGTAAAAATAATCTTAAGAATTAATTTACTAATAAAATATTTGTACTATTCCGTGGACATCAAATTAGTTCTCTATAACTATCACTTTTTCGCTTTTTCTCACTTATGTGAGACCTCCTATTCAGGGAAAAAGGGCTGAAGGAGGTGAAAACTCCAATTAAATTATTAGGCGAAGTTCCGACTGTTTTTTCTACGGTCTTCTTCAAAGGCTCTGTTTATTAAATCTAATTTATTTTAATCAGTAGAGCCCTTAAAGAAGACCATACAAAACCGTCAAAACGTCGGCAAATAAATTATATGTAGCTTTTGTACCTTATTTCCTTCCGAACCGTTTTCTCCGACTAGAAGATCGCACATAAATGACAAACAGTGATGATATATCAACATTTACAACTTAGTTTTCTATATGCGCCTCAAAAAATAATTATATGTGTATCAAGGCTGTAAAGTAGTTTTTTTTTCGGCCATTCTGAACATATCAGAAAAGGCCGAAAGAAACCTTTACAGCCGCGGTAGGAAAATAATTAATATTAATTAAAACAAGGTTATGTGTTATCATGCAAATCGCTATTGTGATTGTAAGGAAGCGGCCGTTTACTTTTTTGACAGTTGAATCAAACAAATGCTACTTTACAGCCGCAAATAAGTACGTAAGTTGTCTCTTTTGAAGATGATCGCTTAAAATAGTTATCTATTTACCGAGGACGTAAAGGTGCATTTTTTTGGTCAGCGTTTGATGACCGAAGCGCAGCTGAACAGCATCTTTACCGAGGTAAACATTAAATTTTCCCGGAGACAAATAATCGACAAAACAGAAATTTAATGTATGACTTGCAGAACCAATTCATCAAACATCTATGTTTTAGATTTCTCTGGTAGCAGATCAAGTATCACTGCCGTTCTATCTACAAACAGATCTGAATTGACTGTCATCATAAACGTATAAAATGTATCACGATCAATCAAAATGGAACTTTTACTAAAAATACACAAACTTTTTTATTTGACATTAGAATGAATTTTGTTTGTCTCGACATTTATTTACGGCCTTGAAGTATTTGAGAACGTGAAGTATTTGCGGATGTAAAGTGAAAACAATTGAAAAAGTGACATTTTACCAACTGACATACGGCCGTAAGGGTTATGTTGATGGAAAAATAAATTTCCGTTTTCATTTTTTCTTTTTCTATTTACTTGTCGTTTTCTTTCTGTTTTAAACCGTCAAATACAAAAAGTTGTCACTTGTTGGTTTCAATAAGAAAGGCTATAATTTCATTGGTAATTTCTCTTTTTAAACTACAAAATACGTTGCTGAATGTTTTTGTTAATCAATCAATTAATTAATTTTTGTTATCTTTAAAACCTAAGAAACTATGTAGTATTCTTGAACAGGTTTTAATTAAGTACCAGTTAACGAATTCGACTAATAAAAAGGCTAAATCGCTATTGAATTAAATATCCATTAAATATGTTATTTTAATAGATAATTGTAATAATTAAGTTTCATATTTATTTTGAATTACTTAGTTCATTATTCTTATATCTTGACTAATTGAATTGTTACATAGTCATAAAGCGTCTAAACTCTGTTTAGTAAAATTCGATAATGAGGGGCAAATACTACTTATGCTATCAAATAAACCAAATTTGGCGAATAGTTTTTGTTAAGTAAATACATATTTAAATATAAACAACCTCAATATTCAGATCCAGTTGTTAGATACATCGCACTTACGTTAAAATATTGAAAGACAAACTACTTAGGATTATTTTCAATCGGACAACATGAAAAAATTTGTAGAAAAATCCAAAACTGTTTAAATCGTAAAACAAACCTAAATATTTTGAAATCTTTTTGTTAAAAAATAAAAATTATGATAATTTACAGGTACCCTATGTCATTTATCATTGTAACTGTTATATTAATTTAGATAGTTTTAAGAAAGAAATATACCCAAATAATATCGTAGCAAATCCCTGAACCGAGCCCTAGACGGATGAAAAACTTGACAAGCTTGTACATGTTATTTTTCCCATTATTTTACTGAATTGTTATTGTTAACTTCACGCTGATGCTTAAATTGAGCAATAAATATCTTTTTAGTGTTTTAAACCCAAAAATTTGAAGATAAACTCACTTATCATACTGGTTATAAAATAATTAATCTATAAGTATTTCTTTAGACTTTTTTTTCAAATATTACCGGAACTACTTTAAAAAGTCCCAGAACTTGTGTTAATAAAAATTACACTGTGTTCAAAAATGATTGAAAAATGTTTGAATTGACGTTTCTCAATTCGACAGATTATTACTAATTCATCGATGTACCTATTCAAATCGCCATTTTTAATTTTTAAGATAACGAACGGGAAACTACAAAAAACTGCACCAAAAAACTATACTCGAACACGTGTTTCAATAGCTAACCTATCATCATCAGTGAACCGATACTAAAAATAAAAACAATAGGATTTGGAATATTATACTATCTGCATGTCACGCATCGTTACACTTCAATTGATTCTTATATTAGTTTGAATAATTCCAAAAACCCAATGGCACGTGATCATCATAATTCATAAGCATATTTCTGTTTTTAAAAATTTCTAAACTTTCACAAGAATCAAGTTCGTTTTTATTATTTACCCTCTTAATTAATTCAATGTCGCCTACTCTATGGCCATTTTCAAGTATATGCATGGCAACACTGAGCCTATCTGAGCGATGATGTTTGACATGAGCTAAGTGCTCTTTAAAACGAGTTTTAATAGGTCTCTTGGTTTGCCCTATATATACTTGGTTACAATCTGTACAATTTGATTTAAATATTCCCGATTTATCCCACATTTCTATTTTGTCTTTCGGATTGCCTAAAAAATTTTGCAAGTTGTTACTACTAGAGATTACTGCGTGACACGCAGATAGTATATATAATTTTTATTTTTATTATCGGTTCGCTGATGATGATAGCTTAGCTATTGAAACACGTGTGCGAGTATAGTTTTTGGGTGCAGTTTTTTGGTAGTTACCCGTTCGTTAAAATATACGCTGCAGTTTAGAATTCCATTAGTTTGAATTTTAAGATATTCTTTACCAAAAGGCCTTTTTAATGAGATTTGATATCGTTCATAAATTTTAATACCATTCGTTAAGATAAAAAATCGACTTTTTAACTGTTTACACAAATTGTTGGTAAATTTTTGAATTTCAGCGAGCTGACAGCACGAGGTGACACACCAACTATTGTGAACAACAGAACAGTTTTATTACCGAGATTTATTTTCGTTCAGGAATCCGCAGTAAACAAAGAACATAGAATTATCCTTATTAACTATTACGAATGATTTTAAGAACAGTTTCCCGATGACGTAGTTCGAAATGTTTCTTTTCCACATGTCGCATGGTTGAAAGGTTTCGTAGTACATGTAGCGTTAAATAAGAAAAAGCATACAGTTTTGACTAAAGAAGTTGTTAAAGATATTCGTCAGAAAATATAGGTGAGTCCAAATTATCACATCAAACAAATATATCGCTTGGAACATGTGACTGTGCTTCTTGATTAAAGCTAAAACTCTCTTCAGTGATGAAGCGTTGTTTCGAAGATCTTTTTTCCTCGAATACCGTGTATTAAGATTCTTTGTCAAGTGGCATTAATTTTTTTTTTGACCGACTGTTTTATTTTTATTTTATTCTTTAATTTTGTAAGAAATGGCGGACCATCGGCAATGTGCCCTGAAGTTTCTCATTGAATTTACTGCGGTTGTACAAAAGAGTGACAACCATATGAAATTTTGGTCAAAAAATGAAATTTCCTCAACCACTTTGGACGCCTGGTACTTTTGAAGCGTTTTGTGTGTTTCTTCTTTACAAGACCGCATCAAAAAACTTAAAAGAGCAATACTTCCTACACAAGATATGCATGGTGTCGACCGAGGTGTCGACGCTCTATTTTTGCAATCTTTTACATTCTGTTTTAGGACTGCACAAACAAAACGTGGTACAAAACGTAGCGTCTGGACCAGGCTTTACACCCAAACATATACACGATATTTGTTTTACCATAGGTATTACATTTCCTTACTCATCATCGCATCTATCCTTTTTAACACACCAACAAATAAATTAAATAAGCATACACATTTCACTTATTTAAAAGTTAAAGAAAGATGAATGCGATTAATCATAAGACACCTCTCGCAATTACGTCTACAGTAGGGCCTCGGTAATCCGGACTCCCGCTTGTTCGGTGATCGCTGTAATCCGGTCGGGTAATGGGATTCGCGGGGAGGCCCGGCGGGGTGTATGTGCGGGCTGTCATGAGCCAATGCGCGCTCGCTAACATCATGGCGCCGCCACGTAAACATTCGACATTGACAATAAAAGACAAATTGCGGATTATAGAAATGTTAGATAAGAATGACAGCTACCCTGTCATTGCTCGGAAGTTTGGTATAGGCAGGTCAACTGTAGGCGATATAAAGAAAAACAAAGACAAACTCTTGAAGTTTGTTAGCCTAACAGAACGTGGTCCCGGTGTACGAAAACACTGAAGAAACGGGAAAATCCAGTCTTAGAAGATGCTTTGTTTACGTGGTTTTTGCAACAAAGGCGATTGCATGTTCCTGTAAGTGGTGATATGATTTGTGAGAAAGCTCGAATTTTTCATCGCCAGATTACAAACTCCAATATCGGATTTAATGCAAGCCGGGGATGGTTAGACAAATTTAAAAACGCCACGGAATAAGATGTTTAAAAATGGCCGGTGAAAAACTGTCAAATGATGAAGCCGCTATCGGACCATTCCAACTAGAGTTACAGAAAGTTATTAGAGGAAAAAAATTAACAGCGGAACAGGTTTACAATGCTGACAAATCTGGTTTGTACTGGCGATTATTGCCAGATCATACATTAGCCTCTGGCAATGAGCAGTCGGCTTCCGGAAGGAAAATGATGAAGATGAGAGTGACATTCATGCCTTGTGCAAATGCGGCTGGAACTCATAAACTTCAATTGCTTGCTGTTGGAAAATCAAAAAACCCACGGGCATTTAAATCAACGCGTCGTCCTGTTTGTTATCGTGCACAAAAAAAAATGCATGGGTAACGAAAGACTTGTTTCTTGAGTGGTTTAAAACGGAATTCATTCCCGCGGTCCGCCATCTTTTGTCTGTTAATTTGCCTCCTCAGGCACTGTTATTGTTGGATAATTTTCCTAGGCATCCATCAGCAGATGAACTTGTCTGTGAAGACGGCCACATTTTTGCAATGTTCCTGCCACCTAACACCACGGCGTGTATACAACTAATGGATCAGAACGTTATACAAAATGTGAAGTTAAATTACCGCAAATCACTTTTGGTTAACTGTCTTGCATTATGTTCTGAAAACCTCATGGACTCATTAAAATCGATAACTTTAAAAGACACAGTTTTTCTTTTGGCTAATTGCTGGGTCAATGTTAAGACATCGCTAATTAACAAATCATGGAAGAATTTGCACCCTGAATTTCTCACTGATAATGACGAACCAGAAGATGATGTTCCTTTAGCCCAGCTTTTTAACAGGTTGACCCAATGATCCTCAAATAAGTGAGGCAGAAGCTCAAGAATGGGCTGCTGGTGGTGCCGAAAGCGAGTTACAAAGATATGAACTGATGAGGAGATTGTGCGAGCGGCTATGGGTGAGGACGATGAGCAAGATGAGGACAATAGCGTTGAAATTCTAGAAATCACAAAAGTTGGTAATTTAGAGGCAGTAGGAGCTTTAAACACTGCTTTAAAATGGGCTAAAGATATCCAAATTTGATAGCCACGAAGTTATGTTTCTCTGTCGACTTAGAGACCGGGCTTTCGAAATGAAGTGCGAAAATTATAAACAGAAGAGTATTGCAGACTTTTTCAAGAAGAATTAACTAATGTTTTATTTTAAGTTACTGATTTCCTTACATGGTTGTAATTTTGAACATGTACATTTTGTCTTTATGCTATAATTTAAAAAGTGATTAAAGAAACTAAGGTTAAACATGTGTTTTATTAACATTAAATATGGCATACTATAATCCGGACGCCTCGATAATCCGAAAACGGTCTTGTTTTTGCCTCTCCGGATTAACGAGGTCCTACTGTATATCTTATTTTTCGTGAAATCATAATACCTTATTATCTAATGGTGTCCGTTCTTCCGTTTATTTTTTAGCACCAAAAACAGAAAAAAAGCACTACAATACAATGAGAGTAAGTATTTGAATCTACATTACTTTTTTACACTATTTTTATATTATAACAATTTATTGTGATTGCAACTGAAAGATAATAAACATATTGTTACTTTAAAAATTTTTAACATTGATGTAGAATAGGAATATTTTGCAACCAAAAACATATACATACGAAGCATGCTGGTATATACTAGTTTTATTTATTAAACCGAAAAAATTTCATTTATTAAGCGGCCTTTCTAGACGAATTGGTTGATTTGTTGCCTAGTAATCTTGTTCCGCTTTCTAACTAGGTTCGACTCTGATTGGAGTATTTTTTTATTAACTATTATCATTATAATACAATTTTGTAAAGTAAATTTAACATTTTGAAAAAAAATAAACTCATTTCATAATAATTGTATTAATAATAACATTGATTATAATTTTATTAATAAACAAAAAATTACGACAGTCTGGATAGAACCCGGAATTTCTCGCGAAAATCATTATAAAAAATTTAACTATTTTTTTCTATTAAAATACGCTTTAAACACTTACATTACCACATAAACCGGTTTTCATTTTTCTATGTATTAAAATATATTGCTATATTGTGCTCAATTATGCCAGAAAAAAGGTATGCATTAATTTTGAATAGAAAATTACCATGTCAACTTTTCCGTGGGACACACGGTATATTACAATATTGTTAGAAATAAAACCATAAATTAAAAATTATAGTTGTCTATAAACTTCAAAAAGTTGTAAGCATTTTGTTTTTACATTTTATAAATATTCCTACTCTTAGATTACAGCATAGACTTTCGATTTATTATTGAACGACGGTCAGTGTAAAGTTTTTGTAAGGTTTACAGTTTCGTTGTTGCGGGTGCGTTATTGGCGGAATTTTATCTTTGTATTTTTCTTAAATGTCGTAATGAACTACCCAAAAATGAGTAAAGGAATTTAATGATTATTTCAAGATACATATCTTCAAAAAAATCTAAACTCAAGGACAGTGAATATCAAAAAAAATCAACCATGCTGAATCAAAATCAGTAGATGACGATAAATATAGTGCTCTATATTTTGAATTTGAAGAACTGATAATAAAGATATTGAATCTGAAACCTATTCCAATTCAATAAGTGATGAATTTGTTTCAAAACAATATTATTCAAAAAACCTGAACCTTCTGACTTTTCTTAATTATTTATAGACGGCCCTACCCAACCGGAATTAAAATTTTATAAAAAAAAAACCAAAGTTGGTAATCGATTCAGACAATTTAAAAAATAGTGGTATAAGTTTTATAACTGGATTTAGTTTTTAGTTTCTATTGTAGACACTTTTCGGTACGTATAGACGAAAATATCAGAATCTTATGAGTCTAGCATTGCTAACCAAGTGAGAATCGCCAATATATTGCGATAATAGCAGATATGTAATGATTTACCCAGTGTACTTCCCAACGAGGTCATCGTGAGAATGCAGATAGTGTTAATAGAGGTAACTTTTTAGAATTATTACATTTGATGTTGAATCATAATAAAATTATGAAGAAGTAAATTGCTTGAGTTGAATTTTACATATATTGTCAAAATGAATTTTAAAACAAATTTTTGCCGAAGTAGAGGCTGCATCATGTTTTGTAATTCTGTGCGACAAGATCAAAGACCACAAAGTTCAACTGATTTCGGTAGTTTTAAGATACTACTAACTACTAAGATGGTGTAGTTTATGAGCGGTTTTTGACATTTCAAGTTACAGAAGATTTAGATGCTTTCTCTATTTTCAACCATATCAATATTAAAAAAGTTCAGGCTGTATCTAATACGATCTAATATTGATACTCAAAAATGAATTGCCCAAACGCATGATGGTGCGAAGACTATGAGTGGGCGTTTAAACGGAGTGCAGAAGTTATTTAAAGATAAAGAGCCCAAACTATGTAGTACATTGTTACAGTCATTGTTTAAACTTAGTTTTAGCCGATGTGTTTAAAAGTTATAATTATGGTCACCGCTTTGTACAATTTGGACACCCTCTATTGTTTTGTGTCAGGCTCTGGATAGCTCAGGTATTTGCTATATGTTTGCAGTAAAAAAAGTGGTTAAATAATTTAATTAATGAAACAACAATCGATATTCTGAAGCTTACATTCTCACAAAAGAAAAATCCCGAAAAAATTCGGAAGTTTCAGTGTCACTTACAATTTCGAAGAAATTTTGTAAGATAAGATGCCTTGCGAATACATATATTTTTCCTGCACTCGATTTCAAATTAATGAAATTAAAAACCATTTTGGAAATTCTAATAAAGTTGTTAATGGCACTGAAGCTCTATACTCCCAAAATTCGTTATTTATATATAAAGTTAGAATCGGTACTGCTTTTAGTTGCATTTTATCAAAATGATTTGGATTTGTTACAATCGGAATTCCGTATTTTACCTACTACTTTACAAAATACGAAGCAGAAATTAAATTTCATAATGAAAATTCTTCACATTTTGAAGAAATAAAAATTAACATTTTGGAAGTCATTTAAATGACAGTAAGATGTGCTATAATTCCTGCGTCTAGTGCAGCATGCGAACGTACTTTTTCAACTCTTAAACGTTTAAAATTTAGAGCCCATGACTAATGAAAGACTTAATTATCTAGTGGTAATAAACATTTAGTCTGAAATTGTAAAGACCCTTAACTCCGATGAACCAGTGAACGAATTTGATTCTGCACATCAAATTGCACAATTTTACTACATTAAAAATTTCGCAATTATTTATTTAGAACTGTTAGAAAATTGTATTGACCCATCTAAAATTTTGTCGGCCCACGTAGTTGCCACCCACAGATGGTAGTTCCGCAAATGACAACTCAATATCTGAATTGGACTATATCGTTGCATAATGAAATTGAATAATAACACATATCGGTAGCCATTATATGAGAGGCTTATAAATCCACAAGAATGCCCGAGAATGCAATGCGGCAATGTTGGAATATTCGGAAATGTTTAGGAAATCTGAGGAATGTTCGGGAATGCAATAAGGCATTGTATTGTGTGGCGATCTTTGTTATTAATAAAAATACAATGTGAGTAACTATGTGAAGTTTATTTGGCGATTCAGAGTCTACTGAACATTCCGAGTGACTCCAAAGATATTTAGAAAAACACTCCGTTTTCGAAAAAATCCAATGTTTCCGCTAATGTAAAAGTTATGAAAAAATTTTGGAAACAAAAGTTGCTAGTTGCACAATAATTTTCAAAAAAAGAATTATTTTCAGGGTTATCAAATAGTGCTAGAACCTTATTTTTGTTTATTTAAGTTTGTCTTTTTTAAGGACCCTTCAAGGTTGGAGGTGTAGAAAAACCCAATTCTAAAAGTTAGAACTAGCCAACGCTTCGCCCATCAAGGCAGGAGCTTTATCAAGGTTCACTAAAAGGATCGATTGTCTAGTTATTCGTTCGTCTTATATAGTGTCATCCCCAAAGTCCGCACCAAATGGAACACTTCTTTATTATGGGTTTTCGATAAAAAGTTATTCTTTATAAAAGTTTGTGCATCCTCTAAAGCTAAAAATGCACAACACAATGTGGCGAAACACGCGTAATATACCAGGTGCATTCAAAAATTTGATTTTGAGACAAAAGTAAAGTGCCCTTATTTCAGTAAATATTAAAAAAATTTCATTTAAAAAACATCAAGATTTGAAGTCATGGCTATCTAGGACAAATTTTATTTTTTTCCAATTTCCAATAAGAAGAATCGAAATGTGCCTGTTGCGGGATGGACATCATACTGAGATGTAATTTAATTTTGATGTTTAGTGCCCCAATATTATAGAAAATGATATTCTTCTTAAGATACTGACTTGTTTTGAGCAATTTTTGGTGTCAACAAAAAATCAAAAGAACTTTGCACCAAAAATGTTGAAGTTTTTCTAATGAACAAAAAATTGATCATAATTAGCACACTAATTAGGCAATTTGTAAATTACAAGTTTATTTAAATAAATTGTTGTATACAAGATGTCGTTTAATTATCATTTAAAGCAAATCTTTTTTCTTATAGCCAACGTTTTAAAAAAATTGGAAAAAATTCAAGTTTCTCCTAGATGGCCATGACTTTAAATCTTGATGTAGTTTTTAATGGTGAACAACTTTTTTAAATAAAATTTTTTGATATTTACAGAAATAAGTGCACTTTACTTTTGACTCAAAATCAAATTTTCACATACACCTCGTATATTACGTGTCTTTCGCCACATTTTGTTGGTGCATTTTTAGTTTTAGGGAATGTACAAACTTTTATGAAAAATAACTTTTTATCAAAAAACCCATAATAAATAAGTTTCCCATTTGGTGCGGACTTGGGGGATGACTCTGTATGTGAAAGACGTGTGTATTTCATTTATTTAAACAAATTTATGAAGTAAATTATACGCACTTTCGAATAATTTTGATGATATTTTAGGATATGTTTTTAACTAGACAATCAATCCTTGTAGTGAATAAGCCTTGATAAAGCTCCTGCTTCATGACCGAAACGTGAACCAGCTGTAACTTAAGCATTGGTTTTTTCTACACCTCCAACATTTAAGGGTCCATGACAAATTTAAATCAAAATTAAATATGGAGTAAATAATTCACCTTATCACTGTATTTTTTTAATAGTTTAATTTATTAATTATGGAATTCTCACATAAGGCATTTATATTAATAGTCTGCTTACTATAATATAATAATCTTCAAATTCGCAGCAATTTATTATTTGAAACCTACATTGTTGTACATCATTGAAAGCAGAAAAAGTAATGATTTTTTTTAATTACAAAATACAAGATGGCGTTCATTTAAAAAAGTTACTAACACTATCTCGAAAACATTCTTCTTCCTCGTGCATGTGTTAGGAGGCTCGTTGCCTGTTACGACCCTTATCTCGAAAACCATTCGTAAAACGTTACCAAGAAAAATGGAAACAATACATGTGTTTATTTAATAACAAAAAAATACATACTCGATTGAGTCTGTCCTATTTTTAATTTTCATTGACCCCAACTCCCGATTTCCGTGATTTCTTTGTTTCTCCGACTTAGGGTAATAAAGCGTACGAGTTATGCTTACATAAATATGCATAAAAATTTGAAATGGTAGTTGTAATATTCGTTCAGCTGCTTTGATTACCTATTTATCGCAATTAGAAAACGTCCTAATCTTATCAAAATAAATGAAGAAGAATGTATTACAGCATCGAAATAAATAAATAAAAATTTTATTTACCTACCATGTCAATAACAAGAAATAATAATCACATAATACGACCTCAGATCAAATAAAAAGTTTAAAATTTGTTGAGTAGTATATTTTGTGCTTACTTTCTAAATTTTTATATCAAATGCTGTTAAATTAATTATCCGTGTAAATGCAAATTTTTAATCGATTTTTAATTTAGCTACCTAAATGGAAACAAAATTGAAGAAGGACTACCATCTACCCATTCATCCTTATCTTCATAACGGGTGTTAATGAATTAGAATATAAAGTATTTATTACACTAAACCAACAATAATTAAAGAAAAGTGCTAACGTGATGTGTAATTGAAAATCCATTAAAATTTTAACGGCAACAAATGAAAGTAGTTTTAATGTTTAATTTAATTCTATTTTATGGTTGTATTACTAAAATGATAATGTAAAATTTATAACGACAAAAATTCGTATTAAACATCAATAAACGCAAAATATGTTAAATTTGTAGCCAATTTTTTACAACAATGATAAAAAATTTAGAGCTACTTCAGTGAATCCGATCAAAAGAGATGCAGTTATTTTTTAAAAAAACCACGATGATTTAATACACCGAAGACAGGAAAATGAAGCGTGTGGTTTAGGATGTCTGCCTATTGTGCTCCAGTAAATCAGTATGTGTATATTTCATAGAAAATTTGGTTCTCTTATGTTAAGTGACTCAATAGACGGATTACGTAATTCCATAGACATATATACATTAGACAAGAAAATCCTTGTCTTCTAAAAATATAACAAATTTAAATAAATTGCATCACTTCAAAAATTTGTTGCCAATCATAAAGAACCCAAACATGCTGCTTTCCCTACCACCTACAAAATAAGTTATCTGGTTATTGGCATAATGATATAACAGACAATAATATTTATGTCTACGTTTTAGGTAAAATATGTTTCTTTTGGAAGAGTTCACTGTACTCACACAGAGAACTGTTATTGAAAATAGAAAGTAAGTGCTTCAATACATTTATTACGGAATTAATTAATAGTTGAAAAGATGAAATAAACGAAATGTTAGTTTTGAGAGTACTAGCGCGAACGACAATATCATAGGATCTAAAAATAGAACAAATTATAAACAGCAAATTTTTTGTTAAAGAAATTCTGTGACTCAAACTGGGTGCTTATTTATTACGTCTATGGGACAGAAAATACTATTAAAGTTCATTCATAGTATTTAAATGAATGTAATTAAAGCATGACTCACTCAATTTTTGGAACAATGCTACAGCAGGTTATCGGGTTATAATGTGCAATATTAACAAATTACAGTAACAGTATTTTCCACAAAAAATTAATGTATTGAGGTCTTTAAGAAGTCAATGAAATAAAAGTCGTCAAAAAACGAAATCGCAGTTACAGCAGAGTAATTCGAAACAATACCGACACAATTTCTAAATTTTCACAAAAAAAAATCAATTACTTAAAACTCGGTACGCGTTCTAAGTACAATGACGGAACCAATTACTTAATGTTTTAAAAATACATTTAGTACTTCGAATTCAAAATGAGTCTCATGATGCAACATCTGTCGTATCTCTTCGGAAGGTCGGCTGGATGGTCTATGTGCCTAACGTGCATTGTCAAATTATTTTAATGATAGATTGCTAGCACCTGACCTCCGCTTACTCCTAATCATCTAATGACATGGGAAACAAAAATTAGTAATTAAAAATAATCGCTACGTGCAAATCGTGTAATAAATGATGTTCCTCTGAAAAATGCTGTTAAAGCTGCTTGAATAATAGTTTGCCACTATTCTAGAAATAATTGGTGTAATTAACGTAAATATATTTGTCATAAATAGGAATATTGTCATAGTAATTACGTATAGGTGTATTTTCGCAAAACTGAATGGATTCTGCCCTTGGCATCGACATTTGTTTTAAATCACCCTACTTAAAGCGTTTAGTGAGGGGTCATAGGTCAGCTGTTTACCTGTCTTTTGAAAGCGTCTGGCATGGTGAAGGTTGAAGAGATCCAGCAAAATGTGTTGACAACGTGCGTTGGTAAGCCATTAACGATACATTGTATTGGATTACCCACATATTGAGTGGCTGTAATAATAAGACTGCAGGCCAGTAATAACACCGTGGTAAAAATGTTGTGCAGTCGAAAAATGGCACAATCGATCACAATATCTTGCCACTTTAAATAGTCTTTGAGTCCTCCCAATAACTTATACATATTGAACAGTTAAATTAACTGTCTGTTTATACAATAAATACTATATTCAATATTTACCGCGCGTTTTGAGTTCAAAATTCATAATTTCTAAATCGATGAGGCACACGTTTGGACATGTGCGCAAATCTGTCGTCACTTCCGTAACGGCCTCGCGTCATTGACCGAAACTATCACATTCATTTTATCTCTTGATGAATTAAAATCGAAAGGATGTAACTTAAAAATTATTTGACGGCGTTTGTTTAGTATACAAGTCGATCGAATCTCACTGTAGAATAGTTTGCTACTGAGTGCTGCCCCCTCGGTTTCACCGTTCCCCACTACGGTAAGCGTCGACGAATAAAGTTTTGAAAGCTGTTAAAGCGCACGCAACAATTATTTGTGCGATTGTTCTCATCTAATGTATCTAATATTCGGGATGCATCCACATGTGCATCCAGCAAACTAAGTTATATCATCTTGCGTAGCACCATCTAAACCTACCTACAGGAAACTTTAATGATCGATCACATGCATTCTAAGCATAGATCACATTATGTCATCTAAATCATAAAATTAAAAGTAATAAATCGATGGCTTTACTGCTTTACAAACATTATTTCCTGAGTTTTATTAATCCGCAATAGTTTTTATTTGCGCAATAAACTCTCAGATAACCTTTGTGTATAGTATTTTGCAACTCGTTTATCTTATAAACATTGCAGTTTTGTTATTTAATGCGCGATCGATTATATAATTTTATAGATATCTAAATCTCAATGTCCTTGTCGTCCTTGAACCTCGAAGCAGATGTTTTTACCCATTCACCTACATTTCAAAAAGAATTTACCATTTCTAAGTAATTAAGCCTAACCTACATATAAATGTCATTGTCATGTATCTATTAAGTATGTATTCGAAACTGTAGCAAGTCAAAGTCGTTTCTGTTGCACTAAAAATGCAATTTTTTGGCGCGTTCACCTGGAAGATGATTTATGTAAAACGGTTACGATTGCCTCAACCTCAGCTACCAAACAATGAACTCTGCCTATGTAAAAATCTACTTTAAAAACAATGAATACGGTGTTAATGCAACCGATCGTTTAAATAAGAATGAATAATGCACATGACGTCATAATATTCTTTAAAAACAACTTCCCAAATTTGTTTTATACCACAAATTGCATAGAATGATGAAACGACCGAATGCTGTTTAACTGTTGTTTGGCATTACGCATGTCCCTCAACTTTCAGTAGTCTCACTACCGGGTGCTGCGTAAGGATGTAAGGAATTGTAGAAAAAAGTTTTGATACACACGGTCGCTTTCTCTTTACAAACAAGCTGGTTCCTTTGGGATGTTTGTCTAGCATATGGTCATAAACGTCTTTAAATTCCATTTTCAGTTTTTTGTTAATCAACAACCGACAATGAAAAAATTCCAAATTTCAATTCAGTTTTATTTTTCTCATTTCGCGTTTTGTTTTCATTAAGTTATCCCCACATCAAATCGCAAGTAATTGCAAAAAAATTATAAGCATCCTACAATATTTACTATACCTTATCTACATAATGCAGCACATTATATCTTCATAATTCTTACATTCTTACGCAAATTATAATTTTTCAACCCTAATTTATTGGCTATATAAAATTAATTGTTATTATTCGACTTTACAAATTTGAATACATACATTTACTTAAGTTAAGTATGAGTATTAAACAGTTTGTTATTTTAATACCCAAGTAATTCTTAACAAACAAATAATTCATTCAGTAATATCTGTGGTAATATTATTTACTAGTTTGGTTCAACATTAAATTTCTGCAAATATTTTGATGAATCTGAGTACATGGCAACTGTCCATAAGAGCAACTGACATTTAAGATGTACAACTACAAAGCAAAAGAATGTGGGAATAAGGTAGAAATGCCCGTAAATGGATAGGATATTAAATAGAAGAAAATAGCAAAATAGAATGTTAATAATATAAGAAGAAAAGAAATGGAAGATAGGTAAATATTTCATTCCGTTTGTTTGTACTTAATAATTAAATAATTAGTTCTTCCAATTATTATTTAATTATCAAAACAAATAGAATTTCATAAAGAATTTGACTAAAGGGATGAAAAACACAATAGAGAAAGCAAAAGAAAAGAAGTATTCACGCGTAAAGAAGTACATACATTTAAGAGAGAGATAAGTTGTTATGTAACAGTAGAAAGGAAAAAAACAGGAACGTAATGGATTTGAGACTAAAAAGAGGACTGGGAATTGGTAGCAATTACTTTGGTGGCAGGTAAAAGGGACAAGATACAAATTCGTTAACGAACAAAAAAATGAGAAGGTGTAATTTGAATTTAAAAAATTTAAACACTGGAAGCATAATGAGTACGAAATAAAATAACCAGCTCAGAAAAAGGGCGAGTATACTTTAAAAACACAATACACAGTACATTTGTGTAATCTACTTCTGCTCTGTGGTTGGAATTTTCGCTCATATGGAAATAGTTATCAAGGCAGGCAAAGTTTAAAGTTAGTGACGGAACAATATTGTTAACTCTTAAATAATCCGGCACCAAGAAACACAATTATATAATTGTGTCAACGCAAGGGAAGGTCTTATAGCCAATAACTGTGTCAACAAATTAAAATCACGAACATGTCCTCAATCAGTTGTTGCAGCCTCCAAAACAAAGTTTTTGGCAAACAGCCCTAAAATTAAACATCAGCAATACATCACTTAGACGGTTGTTTAAAGACATAGATGTATTTCCGTATCGAATGCTGCAGGTTGGACAATGATTGCAGAGCAAGAGAGTGATCTCAGGATGGAATGTTTTGTTCGAGTTTTAACCATGGTCTATCAGGACCCAGATCTTTTGTTAAATGAGTTATTCTCACATTCACATTCACTTGAACTTTATAGATGGTCAGGCCATAAATTCAGGATCTAAGAAAGTTTTGTCAAAAACACTCAGATGAATGGACAGTGGTTCCAACAAGACCTGGCGACCTACCCACTATTTGACAGCCTATGGTTATAGTGCAAGAAACCTTTCCAGGACGAATAATTTTTCTTACTAATCACGCTTCCTCGATCTGTCACTATCTGATGCTTATGTATGAGAAAATTAATGGAGAACATTCTGTCCAGATCCACTTAAACTGTGACGGGAAGTGACTATAAAATAAAAAGTTGAAGGTATTAATAGATACGAAAATAGAAAGAAAGGAGATAATTAGAAAAAGATAAGTGAAGGCACAAAGAAAGAAAAAACAAATTATCAAACCCAGGAAAACAAATATAGCCGATCACACCGAAATAAACAAGTTAATTCTAAGAACGAAAGAAGAATTAATTGAAAAGAAATTGAAGAAAACAAAGATATGAAGTGCCCACAAAGAATAGCAATTTGGGAAAAACTCATAAACCACAAAAAAATTAAGAACATATAAATTAGAAAAAAAGATGAAATACCGAGAATTCCTGAAGATTATTACAGAAATTTACACTATACGAAAATCACTTGAAAGAAAAGTTTATTACTATTAGCTGGGAAAGCATGCCAGAAATAAACGAAAATAAGGTAATCACCGGAGTAAACAAGGCAAAAAACAACAACGCTCCTGGGAAGATCGCATTATGCAAGAAATGTTAAAGGGGTTGGTGACAGACGTTATAGAAACACTAAAGGTTTTATTTAACAAGTGTTTAAAAGAATGAAAAATTTCAGAAGACTTGAATGGGGCAAAAACGGTATTTTTATTTACGACCATTTGCGCACTTTTTTCTCCTGCGGAAATAGTTAAAAGTTTTGCATCGCACGTTTAAAATGTATTTAAAACTTCTTTAGCACAAACTAACGACCAAAGTTATAATGAGTCATTTTATTTTATCCGATAGTATGGTCTTGCGTCACATGAAATTATTCAAAGGCTACTGTACTACTGGTATAGATCAACTTCCGATTTTCCTCTTACAAGATTGTAGCTCTGTATTATGCAAACGACATTCTTATACCTTCAATCTTATTTTTAAAGAAGGTTACTTTCCAGATTGCTGGAAAGTAACAAAAGAATTACACCTGTTTTTAAAAGCGGAGCTCAGGAACTTATTGAAAACTACAGACAGATATCTATCATCATCAATCTTTTAAAAACTTTAGATAGTATATTCTGGGCACATTTATACTCACATACAACATGATATATCAATCTTTCAACATGGATTTGTTCCAGGAAGGTCTACCGCCACTAACTTACAACACATTACGCAGACTATTTCAAATTCCCTTAATAAGAAATACCAAATTGATGTAATTTATACTGAACTGTCTAAGGCATTAGACACTATTCAACATATCATTTTAATAGATTAAATAAATTCATATAACATTACACCTAGCTAGCTTAGTTTGTTTAATAGCAACGTAATTGAAGCCTTATAGTCGAATATGGTGACTTTAAATCTTACAAGTTTCATGCTACGTTCGGCGTTCCTCAAGGTTCAACTTTAGAGCTTTTTGGTACAAAATCATTAAGCAATTAGTAATGAATGTTACCAAAAAATTGCCATAACATGTAGATGGTTCTACCGTCGATTTAATCTTGTTTTTTTTTATTATTTGTGCAACTGACGTACCCACACTTAGTCATTGTGACAAAAATCACAGTAACTTTGAAACACAAAATTCGATTCAACGACAGTCACGAAGCAACTAAACAAGTTGGATTAAATCGACGGTAAGGCCTTCTACAATTCCGGGTAATTTTTTGGTAACATTTTATTTTGCGTACGTTCCCAAATTTTTTAATCAAAATTTAAAGTATGCTATTTGGTAGATGCCAATTTTAATAGATACGCAAAATAACAGAATGTAGATGTTATATAAACAACCGAATTACAATTGCGTCTTACGCGTAAGTATTTATATAAGTGTTAATGGTGTTGAACACATATATGGGGAGCCGAAAGATATTACCGAGTCCATTGTTGATTGTTGTTCTCGTGCTTGGTATCAAGCATTTCACCCCCGTCGATGGAAAACGACAAAAAATTGACCAGTATTTAATATTCACAATAGGAGCAAAATATACAAGTAAATGGAAATTGTATGCAATATTTCAAAGTTCTTTGAATCTATTCTAGCCGATGCTCTTTTTAATTATCTATCAAATTAGTTATTTTAGGTTATGCCAGAATTCAATCAATTTAATTAAGTCAAATGTTAACTAGTATAGGATAATCAATGCTATAGTAGGTTGCAATTTATTGAATATATTAATCACAAATCTTATTTACACCAATTATATAGTGTTGTGATACAGGGATGAATCCTTGGGCCTGCTTTATTTGCTATATTTATTGATAACGGTCTTAAACTTTTTAAATGTTCAGTATTTAGTTATGCGGGGGATGAAAAGTAGCTAACACCCTATTGTCCTACAATGTTTGTGTAGCTTTAGAACAATTTTTAAACCTATTTTCTCATTGGTACAGTAACAATAAGTTCAAGATAGACCAAGATCTGACACAACATCTTGTTATTACCATAAAATAAACATTAACAGTGTAAAATCATCACCTTCTCTTGAAAGCATAACTCAACTACCATATTGATGGTAATAGCTTGAAAAGGGTATCAAAAATAAAAGCTTTAAAAATTATAATGGACTCCCTTTCTCTGCACATGTAAACAGTATGGTAGCTGAATATTACAATATTAGGATTTATAGTTATAAACACTAAGACTTTGAAAAATATGAATAATTATCAATACTGTACTTTGCTTTTATTAGATATAATTGAGTACCGTTCTGTAGTTGTGAGAACCTTACTATAATGTACACTCATGAAATTTAAAATTTGGATACCACAATTTCTGTAAACAAAAGTTTGCACATTGTGAAACGGGCTTAAGGGTATCATTTACAATTCTAACAGCAGGTAGTCTCAGCAGGGGTTATCTTATAAGAAGGACTATAGAATGAATCATTACTCTAACCACGTTTTAGAAAATAGGTAATTTACGTTGCTTACTTAATTTTTTTCTTTAAAGAATATATTTGAAGGTATCGCTAATTAAACATCATAGTTCGATTAATTATCGAATCAAAATTTTGTTTAGGAAATGTTTACAAAATAAAATTAGAAATAATTATTGATTTAAAATATTTATTTATATAGTAATACCTTTATTTAAAAAAAAGTTTTCATTTAATTTTAAACTATAACTTGGTATCTTAATTATAATTATGTAATAAATTCTTGTCAAAAAACTAAATATATACGTTGACAATAAGAATTGCCTTAGTTTTTATTTTCACTTTTTATATTAACTACACAAAAAATGAAACGTCATAAAATATACATTTTGTAAGGACTAAATATTATGAATAGAGAGTTTAATGATTTTTTTAATAACTTACAATAATTAGTAGGTTAGATTTATTTAAAAATAAGTAATAATCAGTCAACCCAAATAACCATGTTTAGTTTTTGATTTAATTTAAAAGTTATTGCTTGTAGACGTTTTTAAATCAAAATTATTTCTAATTTTATTTTGTAAACATTTCCTAAACAAAATTTTGATTCGATAATTAATCGAGCTATGGTGTTTAATTAGCGATACCTTCAAATATATTCTTTAAAGAAAAAATTAAGTAAGCAACGTAAATTACCTATTTTCTAAAATGTGCTTAGTGTAATGATTCATTCTACAGTCCTTCTATAAGATAACTCCTGCTGAGACTACCTGCTGTTAGAATTGTAAATGATACCCTTAAGCCCGCTTCACAATGTGCAAACTTTTGTTTACAGAAATTGTGGTGTCCAAGTTTTAAATTTCATTAGTGTACACATAACATTCTTTGAGCAAGTAAACTAAAAATTTTGTAAATATTTGTACTTCGCGAATAATGGTAGTTATCCAGTTCTGGTTATCCAAAAATCAATCTCCATATTAAGTTCTTTCAAGGAGAACTGTTTCTTCCAATATAATTTTATATAAACTAATTTGCCTTGTCATTATATGTACTGGCCTATTGCAGTATTTTCTTATAACATACCTTGATAGAGTTCTAGAACCAGGACAAAATCACAAAAATTTTTTTTGAGAACAAACTATTATTGTAAGTCACACGCCAATAATATGTGTCGGTATTACAATTGCATAAGTGACACAGTTGATATGCCCAATTAAAATTTAAGATATTTGATTAACAAATACACAGTAATGTCATTTTATAAATTTGATATTGCCGTTATTTATAAGCAGTACTTATTTATTATTTTTGCTTAATCTTTACTTCTTTTTTATTATATTTTCTTCATCTTCTTTTTCAATGGTCTGTTGGATCAATGAAGATATTACGTATTTGAGATAAAATCACGCAGACTTATTCCTCCTGACTCCTGACCAGTACCAAAAGGATAAGGTTGTGTCGTATAGAGCGACTCTCTTATATGTGATTAAATTTGACTTATTTGGCTCCGAGTGAGTAATTTTAACTACAAGTGAAGCGTGTATATTTTAATATCTATGAACAAAATAAATCATTAAATTTAGACAGAAATTACGTTCAGCTATGGTTTTAGAGGAATAAGCACTAGTTTTGTATGACTAATGTGCCCAACAATGTTCATGCCTGATAATATTGATTACCTGATATTGTTAAAGAAAACTTTAGTTAGATAGATTTATTGTAATATATTTTTTATTTTGTAACCTTTAGTCCAGTGCATTTAGGAATTGACCCACCAATTTTGTATACATTTTTCTCTTACCCTCCATTTGACAAGGTTTTCCTCGGTGAGTTTAACTCTAAGTTTGCGCACCCTTGAAATCGACCCTTTTTCCGCCATCTTGGATTTGGTGTTTTTTTTGGAATTTCCATATCTCGTGTTCTAATTGTCGCACAGTAATAAACTTGGTGTCTTTAGATTCCTTTTAAGTTATATTTTCAAACATGTTATCCGACAAAAACTATGCGTTTAACGGGAAAAAAGTTATTGCTCTTCAAAGTCGATAGAACGACTTAAAAAAAGGTTTTTTTTCTTTTTCGGCTCCTATCTTTTTTCCAGTCCACCTGAAATGCACTGAATACCGCTCGCGCTTGGCGCTGCATTTCGTCGTTTTACAAATTGTCTCCCGTTCATTTATTAAAATAAACAATTGTTATGCATCATGCATTGTTTAACTATGCCTATTTGTTCAATAAAAATTTTGTTGGAGAGGATTTTATTTAAAAAATCAAGATTTTAATGAGTTTAATGATGACTTTATTCTTTTCAAATATTATTTAATTACACTATTGCTATTTGTAAATGATTTATTGGTACAGTAGAAATTCCTTTTTTGAACGGAGGACTGTGTTTACATTGAAACAATTAATACTTCCACCGCCTTTAGCTTTACAAGCATATTTTTTTTCTGCTTTTTCCAAACTTCGAACTTTTTCCGTTGGGTTCTCCAGCGCAAGTCTTGTACAAAACAGTACAAACATTTCAAACTTGCTTTTCGACATCCACAAGCCCTGCTACAGTTGGTTGTATATCCACAGGATACAATGTTCAAAAGTTTGCGTGGTATCGCTTCTTGATCGATTGTGATTGATGATATGCCGTGAACTTAACCTCAAGGGTGGGGCGAACTTGAGTTCGGAAAAAGCAGAAAAAAATATGTTTATAAAGGTAAAACCTGCCAAAATCTTAATTGTTTAAAAATAAACACAGTTCTGCGTTCAAAAAAGGAATTTCTTACTGTACCAATAAATTAATAACAAATAGCAATATTGTAATTGAACAATATTTGGAAAGAATGAAATTACTTTATATTCAATAAAGTTCTCTCACGAAAAAGCGACTGGAAAAAAATAGGAGCCGAAAAAAAACACTTTTTTTTTAAGTCGTTCTGTCGACTTTGAAGAGCAATAACTTTTTTCCCGTTAAATGCATAGTTTTTTGTCAGATAACATTTTTGAAAGTATTACTTAAAACCAATCCAAGGGCATCAAGTTTATGACTGTGCTATAATTAGAACGTGAGATATAAACATTCTAAAAAAAAACACTAAATCCAAGATGGCGGAGAAAGGGTTGGTTTTAGAGGTGCGCAAACTTAGGGTTAAACTTACCAAAAAACCCCTTTCGAATGGAGAGTAAGAGAAACAATGTATACAAAAATGGTGGGTCACACCTATAAAAATTTCCTAATTGCACTGGACTACTTGCAACGTATTTACGATTTTTGTATTAGTGGGATATTGTTACTGTAATAATAATAATTTTAGCAGGAGCTATTTTATCGGGACATATTTCTGAAGGTCACAATGCCAGTAGTATAATTATCCCTAAAAGTTTCATATATTCAATTAGGATTGATTGTTTTTCATTATTTGATCAACAGTATTTGTATTTTTTCGCCATTTGTTTTTTAATTTTTTTGTGTTTACTAAACTTTTACCATATTTCAAATCACTTTCATTATGACAATTCAAACCACAAAAATTAATTAGTGGGTTATGTAAAAGATGCATACATTTTGTCATCTGACATTCGGCTAATCTATATAATTGTTTTATTTGATTTGAATTGTTTTACTGCACTTACAAAAAGTAAAACTTCGTACATTGAATTCTAGGTAAAGAACAACGCGACGACTTGGCTGCAGCGAGATGTCTCCTTTTCGGCAGAATGGCAGCTGTCGAGTTCAAGCAAAATCGTCGCATTGGAGGGAAGATTTAGATGATTCATCTTTATTTTGTTACTTTAAACCAACATATTATACTGAATCATTTGATCTCTTTCTATACTAAAAAACATTTTAATAAACATTGAATACGTTCCTGATTTAGAACTACTTTTACATGAAACTCGCACTCTGTTGTTTTTCCTTTCTAGATGCCTGTCGAGTGGCTTACTTAGATCAAAGATGCTGCCAATTAAATGCTACTCTACGTGTTAGGTATTCTTTATTGTTGTTGTCATATTTGCGTTGAATTGTATTGCTCTTATTTTAAAAAAATTGGCAAAAATTTGACCATAACGATACTATTATTACAACGTTTTTTGTCTTGATTTTGTTCATCGTTGACATGTTTAAGGCCCAGTCGTACAATCTCCGCTTAAAGTGAACTTTGGTTTTATTTTCTAGGCAATAATTGTTGTCACAATTCCTTAGAAATTTGCCAGAGTTGACTTTAAGCGGAGATTGTACAGGGTGGTCAACTAAGATGGACGCCGCAGTATCTCGGTAACCATTGGTCTACAACTTGCAGAAAAAAAATTATTGGTAAATAGGCCAAGATAAATTGCTTTAGTTACCTCCCCACCGAAACTTCTTATGGAGAATTCAAGGTATTGTTCTGCACTTATAATTCAATTAATTTTAACGTGCTCCTGGTAAAAACAATACTGTTGTAATCTTTGTATTTTCTACAAGATGACCATCCTATTTTTGAAAAAAAGTCGTTGTCGAACAACAAATTGCGATGAGACTATATTGTATCAAACAGTAATAATGGATATATCTTCATTAAGAATCCAAACATAAAAAACTGAATCAAAATGTAGATTTTATTGTGATATAGGTACGTATGCAAAAAATTTGAATAAAATCAATTAATAAATAAAGTAGCAATCGAAGCACAATAATTTTTTAATAAATAGTGGCGACTAAAAACTTTGATTGGTACCGACATTTGCTGTTTAATTGTCCCGACAATAACAACAGTTTTATTAATTTTAGAATTGTCCAGATATATACTAAATTATTTTCGAGTTAAAAAAATGACCGCTAGGTGGCCCAATTCTCATAGCCAATCAGAATGCCATTCTAATTATTTGCAATTTCTATTGTTTGAGGTGTTTTACTCTGTCTCATGAAATAAAGTTTTGGGTGATAGTCAAACATTATTTTTTTCAAATGCCCAATAACTCCCGTTTGACTCAACGAAATTAAACTATGTCTGAATCACTCTTTCCGCATCATCTAGGGAGTTCTATGTGGCGTTACAACAATTATTGCCCATTATCATGAAAAGTTTAAATGGTATGCTGTATTTTCATTTCTATGGTTTGATAGACGATGAAATTTCCAAAAAGCTAGTACAAACAACAATTTTCTATATTTTCTCTAACCGGAGATATTAATAAAATAAATAAAATTAGCTTGTCGGCTACTTTGTATTTTTGATACCAAAGCTTTCGAATCATAAATTATAATATTCTACTGAAAACACTGAAGAAGCAATGCCAAAAATTACATTGTGAGTCTCTGGAATGGGCACTAGGTGGCGTAGTAGCCGTTCATGCGCAGAAATCTCTTCCCAAGACCCTATTGAAATTATTTGTGAACATGTTTTGTCAACTTTATTGTCATTTAGATGCTTTTTCTCTGAGTAGGTTCTAAATTTTCTGATCCGTGTTGTTTATTTTTCGTTCGTATTGGGTCCTCTTATAGTATTTTCGTTTCTTTGTTTATTGTTCGGTTTGTCATACAAAATGATTTACACAAATGAAAAGTTGTTTGACATAGTAGCAGTTTATTTTGAATGCATGATAAATGCTAGTTGTTGCAGGAATATATGGTCAGTAATATTCTGATAGATGTTACCCAAGTAAAAACGTTTTTCTGCGCCTTATTCATCGTTTTCAAACAAGTGAAAATGTTCATCTTCCTGTTTACCCCAGAACACGCCGAGGTCGCACTGAAGAAAACATTATTAATGTTATAGCTTATGTAGACTACAATTCCCATTATAGTACTAGAGCTGTTGCGAGAGATCTGGAAGTAACTCGGACCACCGTCCAAAACATTCCAAGGCGCAAAGATAAGCAATATTCATTATTGACTTTTGGTTGTAGGTACTAAGATATTAGGAAGTAAGTTGACATATCTGCCATGTTTCATCAAGGCGACTAATGTGCTTAAATACTAGATTTAATTCGGTTATATAAATTTTCAGTTGTACCTATCTATCTACACGACTGGGATTTTCAATCCCACGCTGTTGCTCTCTGTTGTAACCACTGACAAATTATCTATATATATATAATTTTCTTGAAACTTCTGTCTGTTTATCATCTCCTCCGAGGTGTTTCAAAAAAAAAACTGAATACACCATTCGATAGAGGATTTTAAGAAGGTCTGGATGCAAGAGTTTTTGAAACTCTAACTTAACCCCCTGGGGTGGCTGGCTACACCCACTCTCCCCAAACTTCAAAATTAATTTTTGTGTTTATTACCAAATATGTTTGTCTTGACAAGACAATTTACAATAAAGAATTAGTGCTTTTTAAAAATATTATTGAACTCTTCAATGTTTGCTTTGTTATAGGTTATACCCGTATCACTTGGTACTGCATTAGGCATTAACTGCCGAAGATTTTGATTTTGACCGAAAACTCGATCATTGTCACTGGAAGAAGATGAAAAACGTTTTGATGGTTTCATTTTTACTGCCTACTAGTGTAGTTAAAATTCAATATAAGGCTAGGTCGAATTTTCCTCATCATTATAAAACCCGATTAACCTAACTGAAAAAATGCAACGCGTATAAATAAAATTCCTTGGTACCAACACCCATTTCCCCTACCCCATGATATTAAAGAATAGAGAAAACATGTTCACAAAAGATGAATCACAAATAATTTCAATAAATCTTGGGAAGAAATTGACAATTTTCTGCTCATGAACGGCTACTGCGCTACCTAGTGGCGAAACTCGAAATGTTTTTTTTGACATTACATCTATAGTATTTTTACGAAAATACAACATAGCTAATGGTATTTGTTTTATTACTATCTCCGCTTAGAGAAAAAAAAAATTGCGCTAGCTTTTTGGAAATTTCATCGTCTATCGAACCATGGAAATGAAAATTTAAGTTTTTATGATAATGCGCAATCATTGTAGCGCTCCCTAAGGTGATGCGAAAAGAGTGATTTAGACATTTTTTAGAACAAAGATCTTTCCATTGTTTGACTTTCCTCCACCACTTTATTTCATAAAACAGAGCAAAATACATCAAACAACAGAAATTGCAAATTTTCTAATAATCAGAATGGAATTATTTAAAATCACTTAACGTTCTTAGAAAAACCCCGATTTCTGATTGGCTATGAGAATTGCGCCACCTAGCGGCTATTTTTTGAACTTAAACATAATTTCCAGCAATTTCTCTTGGCCTATTTGCCAATAAAAAAAATTTTCTGCAAGTGGTAAGACCAATAGTTATCAACATATGTCTGGCTTCCATTCTTAGTTGGTAACCCTGTACAACTGACTCTAAATGTTGCAGGCTAAATATTAGGACATTGGTGTGTAATTTTGTCTGATAATTTTTTTTTACTAACAGCACTAGACGGATAATTTGATGCGTTTATAGCATATTTGTTGCTACTGGTATTTATTCAACGTAAATGTCGTTTAATTTTTTTTATCCACAATCACCATATTATAGAGCTATTATTATGCAGTTATGAAACGTATTATAACACCTATAAAACACTAGTGTTTTATATTCCATAAAACATTAGTGTTTTGTAATATATAAAATTTAAGAAAAATTTGCAGAAAATTTATTAATTATTTATTAACATTAATATTAACATTCACGTTAACATCAAAAGTAAACTTATTTGCAATATCAGGATTTTCCTTGATTTTTTCTAGCAATATCGATTTTATTTGACTCGCTTTCTTCTATATACCCCTCAACAACACTAGAAGACCTCCACCGTCCGTGCCTATTAAGAGTGAGAATATCACCACCAGCATTAACCAACAGAGTCGCCGAAGAACGGCGCATACTATGGCCCGTGTAGGGTTTAGCGTCTAGAAGTTTTAAGAAAGAAGCAATCTATGAGGGGATTCTGGAAATAGTGTTAATTCCCACAGGTTGCACGGTGCATTTTGAACTTATATATCGCAAAAAAATCTTCCCTGCGAAATAGTACTTTTAGGACGTAGGTGTATGTATTAATTGAATATCTCCATAACATTAACAGAGAATCCTTCGTCTAATACAGTGAGACTTCTTGACATATTGGTCTTTGTTTCTGGGATGGACACGTAGATAAAATATCCTTTATCTTTCACATGTTCAATATTTAAGTTTACCAGTTCATTGCATCGTAAACCTCGACAAACACCCATTATGACACAACCTAGAAATATTTAAAATAATTAAGATACCAATACAAAAGGGAAGAAAATTGGTTGTACCTTCATCATTAAGTACTTTTCATCAGATGCTGTTTTCAAAAATTGTTCTATGTGTCTTCTCTCAAGCACTTTTGCCTTCTTTGCCTTGTAGTTTTTGATTGGCTCTTGAGATAAGCAATTAAATTGCCGTATTTTGATATGTCAATATTTCTATGCACATTCAAAGTTGCTCTTAACATTGAATATTTCGCCCACATCGACGAGGAGCCAAACTTGCTTCTTACATTTAAAAAATAAGCCAACAGGACGTCCTCGTTTACGATGTTTGCACCTCTTTTCTCTCTCCATTCATTAAAGGTAGCAAATTCTTTTATGTATGCATCTTTAGATTTGGCCGGCAACAGTTGCAGGGTTACTTCTTCAGCTTCTGCTTTAATTTCTACCGGCAAAGAATCACTTTCTGACATTTTTCAAAACGACGCACACAAACGATTTCTAATTTTTTCACAAATATTGTTGTAATAAACAAGCATCCTAGCAACTAATAATGCAAAGCCGCCCAAAGTTTCACTAAATTTTCTAATATTTGCTATTACATTGAAATTTTAGAACTGTCAGATTACTTATTTTCAATTAAATTGGTTTGATTGTGGATAAAATCTTGTATTGCATTCGTAGTTTTAGTGGCATATTATCACCTTAAGAAAATTAAACGCTCGAACTTCGTTCTCGTGATTAAAAATTCTTGCGTGGATAATCTGCCTACTAAAACACATATACAATAAATAGCTATTATATCGATAGCGATTGTGGAATAAAATAATTTATGGTTCGTCTGGCTGTTTGTGCTGACGGGATATTTAACTTGTGGGTAGGGTTAAAATAAGTCTAAGCAATAAAAAACAATGGTCTAAGCGACAAACAGTGTTAATAATAATTGTTAATCGATTTAGTTCTCCTTTTCGTGACGAGTTAATAAATCCCCTCTAATCATGTCCTCTAATTATTACGCACATTGACCTTCAAACGGTCAGTCAAGTGTGTTAAGTATTTTCAATGTTTTTCATGTTGTGTTATTTCTTTCAAGGATGACACTAGAATATAAACAGAATCAATAACAAAATGGGTTAAAGACATTTATCTATTGAGCACAACAATTTGATTCTTTATATAGACAGTATAAACTTCAATAAAATTAAAATAGTTTTTATAATTACCCATTATTCATTTGTAATAAATAAATAATGTATTTCTTAAAAAGAACAATTCATAATATTGTTTGTATAAAAGAATACTTTATGTAATAAAAAATATATAGAACTTTCATTAAGAAAAATAATTTGTCAACACTCAAGTCTTACGTAAATGGATGTGATTTCGAAACTAGTTATAGTTTATAGTATCAACAATAAAAATGGTAATCCCTTCTTAATAATCCACTTAAATGCTAAGAGATGTTTTAAGTTATTGCAGTTATTAATGTTTATGTCAGGTTTTGTAGGTACATCTTCATAAACTAAATTGATAGACACATAAACACATTGCTTTAATTACAAAGAACATATTTGTAAACCGTAAAATTATTAAATTAAAAAAGCCTATAAAATCACAGTAAGCAAATAATAAAGAAAAGGGCCGATCGTTATAAAATCAACAAACCAAAACGTAATTGTTACTTTACTGTTACAAAACTGCAAAAACTATGAAGGTTGTTATTGAAGGCTGAGCACTCAAGAAGAACGATTTGTTTGTCACTTACACCTACCAATGATAACAATTCAATTTATCTTACACACTTACAACAATATCTTCTAATTCATTTTTCCCTGTTTTATATATTTCTTAAATTAAAATTAAGATTTATTAGTTGCTCAGGAATTGGTACAAGGTGATCTGCTACGCTATCGTATAAAAAAGTCTAATGCAATAATGGAGTTATTTAAATCAATTCACACGTATGTTTCAGATAACAGATGTCTTAAAACAATCGTTTTGTCACATGAAACGTTTTGATCAAATCATCATTGCGTAAATACATTCGTTATTGTAATTTATTTAAAAAAATGTTTTCATCTAAGATTTTGGTATCAAACATTAAATTGCAATTTTTTGTGGTTATCTAAATAGGATTTTTCAAATTGTATGTAGGTTACAACTGTAAACGTTTTTCAGGTAACGGCACTTAATTATTATTTAAATGATCATAAATCGTGTTGTAATCGTTTCTGTAGACAACGTATACATTATTGTAAATACGTTAATACACTTTATGCGTTACAAGAAACTTTTTTTATACCGTTGAAATTTTAGGGACGTGCAAATTTCATTTCTTTAAAACAATAGACTTGTTTTCCCAAAGATTGATTATCAAAAGTCAGAAACTGTATAACAATTTTGTCAATTTTGTTTTGAGGGCCGGTGAAGAAAACGTGATCTCGAATTTTCGTGATTTCGAACTAGTAACTGTAGATTCCATTGTTTCGTTCACTGCCGTATAAAGCATCAAAAAACATGAAACAAGTAAACAAAAAGTTCAAGGTGGGCCATTAAAAATCATGTAGTCAACTTGTGCACTAGGTCATATTTTAGATTAAACGATTTTAGACCTCTTTGCTGGAATCTGGCTTGGTGTACAAGTTGGTTACTTAATCGTTTTTTTTATTAAATTAAATAAAATCAGAAGAAATAAGATTATAATGACTATAATACTGTGTGACAAAGTAATAATCTAATAATCTTCAAGTTGATTTATTGGTATGTAGTTAATGATCTATTAATATTGGCTTTTATCTAAATACTAGTAACCAAACCCATTTGAAAATGGGCCTAATCTAGACAAACCTGAAATTAAAGACGTGAGGTCACCGCTCCAGGTCAGAGTTCAAAGGTCAGGTCCCCGCCTAAGATCAGCGCCTGGACCTGCTGAATAATTTGACGTATCGATCTCCAAAATCGGTTCAGTGGTTTCGGAGGAGAAGCCGAACAGACAGACAGACAGACAAACCGGGCCACAATTTTATGTGTATAGATGATGTACTGAGGTAGTAGTTCCAGTCTCGTGGGAATATGCACTTGAAAGGATTGATGGAAAACTGTATCGCCCATATAGTACCTACTCCGATTTAAGATGAAATTCTCTGCATTATGTTTTATGAACCAATCTATGGATAAGGTACATAGTTCATTGTTCAGCTGTATGTTACGAAAATACAACGCGTTGTGTTTAGGATTGTAAGGTATTACATTTTATTATCAATTTGTGGGAAAGGCAGATTGTTGAATCTTCCTAATGTAAATATTTTCGGGTAACATTTATTAGAGTTATTCCAAAGTTTGAATCACGATTAAAGGAACTTAATTGCATTTTGTAGTTTTCTAATTGTTTTAAAGAAGAAATAATCAACGCAGTCTGTTAATGTCATACCAAATAATGTTGGTTAAGTTTTGTATTGGTTTACTATAATCAGTTGATAATAATCTAAATAGAAAAGGTTTTGATTTACGTTAAGTACAGCATAATCCAATCAAAACGAGTGTGAAAGAGGTAAGTTAATAGATACTGTTGATGTAGTTGTTATGGTTTTATATAATAAAGTTTTATTTGCTATAAATTTACATTTTTTGCATTTTACTTATTTACATTTATTGTCATTTACACTGTTTTCTTCTTTTCCATACTTCCAACATCTAATCCACTCCCTCTCGTTTTCCACTTAGAATTTGTTCCCTACTCTTGTCCTCCTCTCTGAGCTCGTTACATTCTCTTAACAGATGATCTATATTTTCCCACCCTTCCCCACATAATCTACAGTTCCTTCTTCGTTTTCCATCCAGTATCTGTTTCTCTCTCCTCGTTACCACATCTAAATCTGGTTATAATTTTTTCACTTTTCCTTTCTCCCTTCTGTGATATATTCTGGTCTTTCTTCTTCCATTATCTTCTCATAATTCTTATTATATCTTGAATTTCTAATTTTTCCCTCCTTTCTTGTTTTTCTATGTCTTTCTCTTTTTGTATTATGTCCATCTCAACTCCCCTTCCCTTTGTCTTAGTCTTTCTACTTCACTTGTGCATATCCATTTCTCAAATAATAATTCCTCCTATTCTCTTGCCCATATTTCACTTTTTCCTCTCTAATCTCCTTCTAGCATTTTTGTAGTATTTTATAGTGTTTCCTTCCTTCCATACGTTGTTCAAACTTTATTACCCTTTTTCCCACCTCTATTCTTACTTTCACACCCTTTACTTTTTCCATCGTATATCCTGGTATGTCTTTATCTATATCAAGCACCCATTTCCTCCCCCCATCTCCACATCAGTTTTCTTTCTTTGCCATTCCTTTTCCTGAATTCCATCATTATTGTTTTTCCGTATTTAACTTTAAGTCCTTTCTTTCTAAATATTTTTTAAAACTTTCATCATTTTCTTCATTCCGTTCTCTTCTGTTGCCATTCAACACTAGGTCATCCGCGTATGCTAGTGTCCACACTTTTGTCCTCCCATCCACTACGCCGCCCGTTTGGTTTTCTTTATCATCTCCTCAAGGTGGCTTATATATAATGAGAATAAAACAGCGCTTAAAGGGCATCCTTGTTTTAGTCCTCTTGTTGTTCAGAATTCTTTTTCCCTTACTTTGCATACTGTTTCACTATATATATTCTCAATTCTCCTCACTATACACTCCCTTATCTCTATGTTCCTTAAAAATTCCCACATCCTTTCCCTGTTGAAATTGTCGAACGCTTCCTTTTAATCTACAAACATTGTGTATAACTTCCTTCCTTTCTTATCCATCTCCTTGTGTATAATATGTTTTAATATATATATATATATATATATTTATTTAACTTCTTTTCTATCACCATTGCATATACCTTGTATGCTGTGTCCATGAGATGTATGCCTCTGTAGTTTTTTTTGTTATCCTTGTCTCTCTTTTTAAATATCGGGCATATCAGTGAAGTTCTCCATCTCCTCGGTATATTTCCACTTCTTATTATATCGTTCACTATTTTTGTAAATCTTTTTTGCACTAGTTTACCGCCGCATATCCATTCCTCCCCTGCCGCTTTTCTTTTTTTAATCTGCCTATCGTTTCCCTACTTCCTCTAATTTTACTTCCTCCATTCTACTATCTTTTATGTAATTGCCTCTACTTCTCGTTACCGTTTTCTCTTCTCCACCTAGTAGATTTACATAGTGCTCTCTCCATCTCTGAATTTCAATACTGTTTGCACCCCTCTTTTGCTTTTCTTTTTCTTTAGATACCGCCATACATCTTGTTCTGTTTTTATTTTTCCTACCTTCTCCTCTTCGTTCTTTTTTCATTCCTTTTTTTTCTTATCACAAGTCTGTATAAATTCTTTTCGTGCTATTTTGTATTCCCCTATCTCTGATTGGGCTTTTCTCCATTTTTTTAATATTTTTCTCGCTTCTCTCTTTGCTTTCCAACATTCCTTATCCTACCATTTATTGTTTCTGCTGTTACTATCCCTTCTTGTTTCGTATGTTTCTTTTATTGCCGCCTTTCCTATTTCTTCAATCATTTCATTCATACTATCTTCTACCTTTTTCTTGGTCCATCTGATTTTTTCTAGATTGCTTTGGTACTGTTTTACACTTTCTTCATTCCATATTGTTTTTTTTAGAAAATGTTTTACATTTTCTCTGTTAATTGTCTCTGCCTCCCGAATTCTTATTTCTACTGACTGATGATCTGATTCTATTTTTTCCCCAATTTTAAAATCTTCTACTTCTTCCCATGCTTGTGTTCGTTATTACGTAATCAATTATTGACTCCCCTTTTGCTCCATTATATGTGTATTCTCCTTTTTCCTCTTTATTACCATTGAGAATCTGCCACCCTTCGTCACTACTTTAATAATTTTCTTCCTTCCTCGTTTATAGTTTATCTTTTGACTTTCTCTTTTTTATTCTACCGTCTTTCAGCCTTCCTCCCTCTTCCCCTATTCTTGCGTTAAAGTCTCCTCCGATTATCAGTAAGTCTTCCTTAATTTCTCCCAGCATTTGCTTCCCTTATGTCTTATTTCCTTTATGTCCTTATTGTAGACCGTTATTACATGTAATGTTTTGTTGTTCTTCCATTTTATTCTTCTTCTTGCTACCCCCCGGTATATTTATCTCTTCTGCCTCTTCTTCTTCTTCTTCTTCCCATAATTTTCTCACTCCCGTTAATATTCCTTCTTTTGCCCTTCTTTTCCTGTTGCTCCTCACTGAGTGTTCCGCTTTCCATCTGTACCCCTGTGGCAACCTGTCTTTCTATTCTTCCCAATTATGTTTTTCAATCTAGGTTTCTTGTAGCCCCACCACATCAAATTTGTCGATGTAATTCCAAAACTGGCTATCCTTATTTCTTACACCCGCTACATTCCAGAAAATCATTTTAATCATCGCCTTATTCATTTTCCTTTTCGTTGCCTTGTCTTACCTTTATTGTTATACTTGTCTTTTACCATCAGTTTTTTGTTTGGGTATTCCCCATCGCCGTCTATATCTGTTTCCAATTCCTCACCTCTCCGTTCACTATTAATTTCATATACCCTATTTTTACATTGTTTCCATCTTCTCTTAGTCTTTTGCTTCTGATCTTATCTTCTTTTGTACATCTCTCTCCTGCCTTGTTAAGTCATCGTCTATGAATAAGTTCTTCCCCCTCAACTTAATTTTGTTTTTCATTATCTCCATTTTATCTGCAGAAGTCTCGGTATTATTTGTTATTTTGGGTTAGAGTCGAGTCCGATGTTTTAAAAAACAGGATAGTTAGCGCTGTGGTTACCTCCACAGTTGAAAATTTAATGCAGAACGTGGGGTTCTGTTGACATTCTGTACACAAGCATTCTCGAATGTTTAAGTAAGTTAACTGTTATTCTATTTCTGCGGTTATTTCAAGGCTTATCAGTCTGACAGTCACAATAGCGTGCCGCGATATAGCAAAGTACCAAGAGATCAATAAAAGAAACAATTAAGGCGAATTGTGAATGTGAATTGTTGTGAACAACCACATTCACAGAAAAACATGTTAAAACATATGTAATTTGACATTTTTATTGTAAACAAAGTTTATAATCTTAAATTAAAACTAAACCAAAAAATTATTTATTTACGATATTTTTACATTGGTTCAAAAGAACCATTCAACAGCTTTCGATTTTTCTTGACTTTTCTTTTTCTCCAAATTTGACAAGGGCATCCAGTTTTAAATCTTCTCGTCAGAAATGTCATTCTGTAGATGTGATCAAGGTTCCAGTTTAAAATATTTTGCGTTTACTCGTTATCGTTTGATCATGCCCTTAATTATTTGTTAAAATGTGTTTTTGAAACGATAGGTAAATATTTCCTCCTGTAGCTTTTATTTAAATGATTGGATATTTTTTGCGGAAGGACATTTTTAAATTTATTTCTTTTTTTCCACTAAACAGAGGCCTGAAGAAGTTCACACATTGATTCACGAAACGAAGGTGAGTGCCTAAGTAACTCTTGATAAGCTAAACTTGTTGAAACAGACAGCATCAACTATAAAAAAAAAGAAAGCACATCTAATCAATATAATTAATTAGTTGTTTTATTGAAGGTTTACGGAAAATATAAAGAAATTAATGTGAGTCAAGAGGATTTAAAAAAACAGCATTTTCATGAATATCACATCAAATTGCACTAAAATCTGAATTGAACTGATTTTCAAGGTATAATTGATTTTAGTAAATGGTTACTTACGCCTTCGTCTATTTTAATCTTTTCTGATGAGATTACATTTCACAATACAAGTTTCGTTATTATTCTGTTCAAAACTCAAAAATAACATGACACAGTGATCAACACCGTAGGTCAATAAAAAAATGTTAAAAAGAGTTCCAACAACAAAGCAAAATATAAAAAAAATAGAACAAAAGGTCGCTATTACAATTCTATTACCCTATTACTAAATTGGCAAACGTTTTAAACAAGACCGGGAGCTATTCTGATCACTTTTCAACTAAACTTACAGTTTGGTTACTAGTATCGCTATTCTGTGCGTCGTCGTCGTTCTCCGTTGCAGGGGACACCTTGCAGGGTTCCCGTTGTGATGGATAAATTTGACGTGTGATTCTTATGTATTTTTTTAACACTGAACTTTAAAGTTCGAAAACTTCGAAAAAAATTTTAGTTGTAAATCGTATGTATTTTTCGACTCTTATTAAGAAAATCACTACAATTTTACAATATCTCAACCAATTTTTGAGATATTCGAACCAAATTTTGGCTGTAAGTTTGGTTATGAGCCGTACATAGCGGTTTTTTAAATAAAATATATTTGGACAATCGTTTAGATTTTAGATCTTTGTCATCATACAAAATAACAATCTAAAAGTTAATTAAAATATATAAAATATTAAAGGGTACCTCAAATAAAAAACTTACACTTTTTGGACTATCTTGTGTACTCAAAAATATTTTTAAAATATTACTTCATTCTTGTAGAAGCTATGTAATTAATGACGCTTTTGAATAACTCCTATAAATAAATTAAACTTCGATTTAAATTTTGCGGTCTGAATTTTTGCAAATTGTATGTCTTCTATGCCTATATGTACAATCAATTCAAAATTAATGCAAAATAGATACTAAATCTAATTTTTATATTTTTTAAAGTTTTACCTTTACCTTTTATTAATTAATTTTATAAACAAGTGATTCTATGTGTTTATTCAATAAATCATTACAACAATAATAGATGATTTTATTAAAATATTGATCAAAAAACTGTTGTGGTTGCCCACCTGCTGCTGCTTTCAACTGGAAAAAATTCTTTTTTGCATTTTTTTGTTAATGTTGCAAATTAATCAAATTGTATTAGAATTAAATTTTTAAACATTTTTGACATAAATAATCGGTGGAAAATTATTAAAAATTGATTTATCAAACCATTAATTAACTTTCGCAAAGTTTGTACTGTTAACCACTAACATTTAAGTGAAATTAAGAAAACAAATACAAAACACTTTTCAAGGTATGTTAAAACAAAACTACATACTCGTTCATTAACAACTCATAAGGTGTCAATAATGAATTGCAAACAAATTATTTTTCTTGCACGCTTTTAAATTGGAAATAGAGAACATTATTATTTTGCACAAAAATTGTGTGAATGGTTGTTTTTTCTTTCGGAATTAATGTATCAAGAACAGATTCTTGTAGTACATCATATATTATAGAAGCCGGTTACATAATTTTTAGGTTTGAAGAAAAAGCTGAATTTATAATATGACGTTGAAAAAACGTTGCAAAGGACTTAAAACATTAGATACAAGTCATACATTTCTTCATCACTAATAGTTCGGCGTAGACAAGAAAACATTTGAGGCCGTCAACATCAATATACTTGTGTTTTAAGTCACCAGTAGTTGCTCTTAAATGTATGTATCTTACATCTTTGTGGTTGTTGAGTAATCAAGAAAAGTGTACCCAACGTCGTCATTTTTAGCCACGAAACAAAATATATTCTGTAAACATTTGGATTTAAAGCTTTCCACGATCTCTGAGACACTGAGAAAATTTGTATCAAATTGCAAGTAAGATGGACTATTTCAAACTTCCAAAATACAACTTCAGGTATGGTGTGGTATAACCTTATCAACCTCAATAGGACTCATTTTGAAACCATTTTAAACTGAGCAGATTGCGATCAGCACCTCTCTCCTTTCGCGCTATATCATGAGGTTCGTGGCCAATCTTTATACTTTATTCAGGATTAGCATTTTTTATCACATTTCCCTCCATGCCACCACAAAAAATTTCGATATAAAATTTAAAGTAGTCCAGGCGCAGCTTACAGTACGGGTCTACTGATTTTGAACGAGATGAACGAGTATTCCTCAAGTAACGATAAATCTAATAAACAGAAATTTTTAAAAAAAAAGAAATTAATAAGTTTCTGTCAGATGCGCCAAATGAGCAATATTTAATGTTCAATGTTGCTGTGGTACCCATTACGAATTTTTCAAATATCATCCACAACAATCAACTACTGATGTACTATTTACCGTCAAATATGTTTCATATACATTAGATAATGTGCAACGAGGAATGATGCAAGAGACCGAAAATATATTTATGGTAAAATTAAAGAACAAAGACTCATCGAATACAAGTGGAATGGGAAAGAAAAATGAAGAAGCATATTCATTAAAATAAAAAAATAAAATTTCGATCATCGCACATTTGGAAATGTTTAACATAAATAATGGGTAACTTTAAATGTTCATCAACCAATAAAAAGCTTTTTGTCAAGAACTATTCATTAAATAATACTTTCTTTAAGTAAATTAACTATAAAGAAAATTTCTGCCAAAGTTAATGAAACTACTGTTTATATTTTAAATACGACTCATAATATTTCTGTAGCATATCAATCGCCCATTATAATTTTGTACAATTGTCTTATTAGTGCTACAACAACAAGACAAACTTTTACAGCTATGGTGTGCAAAATTATCAGTATCAAGCAGTCATACACTCAATTTAATTAAAAATTGTACTCCAAAAATATTTTATCTGTCCACTAAAAATTAAAAAGATATGAACATATTCTGTCTCATTTTTTACAGCAGTATCAACATATAAATATTATTCAGAAAATTCAAGCCCTCAAGTAGAAATAATAACTAAATACCAGTTTATTAGAGTTGTATCTGCTACACCTTCAAACTTAACATTTTATTTTAAACTTAGACTTATTTTCAATTAATCGTTTGAATATTACGTTAAATTATTTGACAATTCTTCTAAATACATAGTAACATTCACACCATGCATTCAGTCAAATTTTGATTTCAAATCAAACATTTTTTTCATTCGTCTTTCCATTCAACTTTTTTTTAAATTACAACCACGTTCTATTTTTATTTGACTATCTTGGGCTTCATTATTTCTATTTTGATTTACTGTTATTCTTCTTTTCATATTTTCTTACTTTCGTCCAAACTTTTGGTCTTACTTTCATTTAAATCCTAAAATAAATCTTGTTTTTGCATTCTTTTTTGGGTAGGTATGTAGTTTTATTTCCCGTTAGATTCTCTAACTTTTTGTTTAATTTAATTGTCTTCTTGTTCTTGAATTTGTCTTTTCTGTTGATAATCTGATTCTCTTATTTCTCAATACTGCTTGGATATATTGTTTTTTTTGTCGTTTTTAACTTTGATTTCTTTGGTTTTCATTTATTTTTTTGTTATTTATTTTACATTATTTCTACCTTATTTTGTTTTTATTATCCTTTTGCGTATTTTATTTGCTGCGTATTCTTTATTTCGTTGTTATACACCTTTAATTTATTTATTTCTTACTTTTGCTTTATACTCCTTTATAATAGTTATTATTATTATTAATTAAAAGTTATGATTATTAACTAAAATACAAATTATTAAAGCAAAATACGAGCAATTTTAAAATGTAAAAAAATTAAGTTAGAAAAATCAGTATCTTCTAAAAGTTCTGATACAAGAGGTAATATTTCTTGAGGTGGAACTGACGAGAACAAAGTATAATTATAATTAGGCACCTATGTGTTTCTATTTAAAATGTCAAAGTTGACAGGTGGTTCGTGAAAATGGTAAACTCTGTATAATTGAAAATACTTTTAAATTGTAGTCAATGAGGAACCTAAAAGAATGGTCAAAACTGATTTTGAATAAATCTCTTTTTAAAGGCAATATCAAAGGTCCGAATACTACACGGACAGGCATGTAATATCTAAAGCTATAATCTAAAAAAGTTAATAATTGCTATGTAATGAGCTTTAATTACATTTTAATGTAATTTGGAATTTATAATGTTAAATTAGTGAACATGCGTCAAGGGTACTTAGAAAATTTTGCCTAACACAAAGTGTAGATAAAAGGTGTTTTAAGTCAAATTGTCAAAGACACCATTTGATAATGAACATTTGAACTCAAATAACACTGTAATAAATTTCATCTAAAAAACAAGAAACAATTTGAACATGTCAATCAACACTGTTATATCTACATTTGTATAAATTGTGTCACACCCAAGAAATTAATAAAACCGCAAACTAGTTTTTACGTTTAAGTAATTGTTCTTAATACGCTTTTTAATGTAATTATTAATAGAGTGTAAAGCCAGTCAGTAAAACAGGTAAAACTTTTGCATTGTGATTTTTCAAACAATCTAGTTTCTATTGAATGTTGCAATTAGAATTAATACTTTATTTTTAGATTACTATTAATTATAACTCTAACTAAATTAGTACAAAATAATGACGGCTAAGAGCAAATTATCCTATTGGAATACTCTATTATACTTTCGTACATACACTATTTTTTAATGCACAAGGACACACTAATTGGCCTCATGTTATATCTATTAAGTAATTCTGTATATTAGCTTGTTCCTTTTAACTTTCGGAAAAAGTAGTTTTAAAACATACACACATTAAGAAAAGTCCCACTCAAATTATGTGAAAGTAGAAAACTGAACTGAATTCTTGGTAAGAAAAGGAATTTTTATGAATTAAAATTGAAACAATTAATTTTGTGGTATATTCGAAGGTAATTACGATAATGGCATTGAAATATTATGTAATAACTTCAGAGTAACAATTTTCCTAAAAATTTCGTATACATTCGGTACAAACCATAAAATCTATTCATTGTTCTACTACCTATAGCAGCTGCTAAAGATGGGGAAGTTTACTTTTTTGGTTCTAGTCATTCAATGGTAGGGTATAATGTATAGGGGTCGTTAGAAGTAAACAATAATAATTTGGTAATATTTTTCAACCCCTACGGATTATATTTTGTATGCATCTGCCGTCGACTTTGTTATTTAAAATTTTATGTGATTTTATTTTACATATATATAATATTTTACGATGTGCGTATAAGTATAGTTTGTTTGTTGTTAAACATATGTATAACTATACTCAGTATACTATTGGCGCGGAGTAATAAACCTGTCAGAATTATCGAATCTCCCGTATTGCAGTGGCGTAGGTACCTGATACGTTTGGAAAATCATATTTTTAGTAGGTAAATATATTATAATAGTAAAATCTACCTTGATATGAATTATTATGTGGTTTCTTTTATTGTTTCAATCCTTACTTGTCCCCGCAAATTAATAGTAATTGTAATAAATGTACTGACGATATCTGCATTACTATTTTATTTTATATTTATGTCATATATTATTTATATGTTATTTATTTTATTTGTATAGTAGATCACATTACAAATTTTACTTCTTACGTATTATATACCATTATTTTTGTATCTAGGTATAATACCCACATCTACGGCTATGATTCTCGTTTCGTCAGTACCTGGGCTGATGGCAACGTGTTTGCAGATATTAAACTATTGTTCTCAGACCCTAGATGGGTCGATATGCTGCAAGAGCGGCACAATGATCGTATTTTGGTTAGAATTTATTGGTTTTTACTTAACCGTAGAAGTACCGCTTTCACAAGAAAATAAAGAATTATTTCAAGCAATTATGATTTATTACTCCGCGTCAATAGTATACAGACTTTAATCAAATACGATAAGATCTTCTCGTAAGTAGGGTTTAAATAAATCAGTTTTATTTAGCTCTTCTTCGAAGTGAAATAATGCGACGATTATACCCGAAAAATGTTACATATTTTACATTTTGTATTTACTTTAATTGTGTACAATCATACAAACAAATCATTTGAAAATACATGGTTTTAAGATAAGAAGGTTATTCGGAATAGACCTCCCTAAGTTAATTAAATGCTGTATTTATTTTCAATATTTCGCTAATAGATTATTAACATCATCAGGAATTAAAATGTGAATTGAACTAATTACAATTGATGTTATAAGAATTAATGGTAGTTACAAAAAAAGACGTTAATTTAAATTCGGCTTATAGAACATACTACAATCGCATTGCATTTTAATATACAGTTATCACAAGAAGTGCATATTATTAGTAAAAGTGTTTTTATTACTATGAATGTAAAAAGGCGCTGTGGCAAACACACAATGTTGCGTATTTGAAAATAAATTTAAAAATTAGGTAAACTAACTGTCTACACAAGAATAACTTTCTGCTTTATGTTGCTACTTATTTAGTTTCTATAAAAATTGATGCAAGATTGTGTCTACACTGCTGTGAATAAATCAACATATGGAACGAAAAGACGTAGCAGTGATGACAGCTTCTTCTTTTGTCGTGATTGGTACACGTACATCACGAAAATGACGGCTTAGGTTCGTAGCAAAGTTTACAAATACGAAAATTACCTATTGGAGGATTTAAGAAATGATGACTCCCTCCAGGAAAACTTCGTACAGATGGAAGTTTCAAAATCTTCTTGCATATCTATAACTGTGATTAGTAGCTAATGACATAGGGATAACACTACAAAAATCACAACATTTTCAAAATCAGTTGATTGCGTTAAATCTAATAACTGCTATTTATAATAGTAATAAATAATGAGAGCTATAAAAAGAGAGAATTGAAATGTTTGCAGCTTCAATTATGTACTGCACTTTTCTACGTTCCCTAATATTAAAAATATTTATCCACAATCACCATATTATAGAGCTATTATTATGCCGTTATGAAACGTATTATAACTACTATAAAATACTAGTGTTTTATATTCCATAAAACATTAGTGTTTTGTAATATATAAAATTCAAGAAAAATTTGCAGAAAATTTAGTAATAATTTATTAACATTAATATTAACATTCACGTTAACATCAAAAGTAAACTTATTTGCAATATCAGGATTGGTTGTACCTTCATCATTAAGTACTTTTCATCAGATGCTGTTTTCAAAAATTGTTCGATGAGTCCCTCTCAAGCACTTTTGCCTTCTTTGCCTTGTAGTTTTTTGATTGGCTCTTGAGATAAGCAATTAATTTGCCGTATTTTGATATGTCAATATTTCTATGCACATTCAAAGTTGCTCTTAACATTGAATATTTCGTCCACTTCGACGAGGAAGCAAACTTGCTTCTTACATTTAAAAAATAAGCCAACAGGACGTCCTCGTTTATGATGTTTGCACCTCTTTTCTCTCTCCATTCATTAAAGGTAGCAAATTCTTTTATGTATGCATCTTTAGATTTCTGCTTTAATTTCTACCGGTAAAGAATCACTTTCTGATATTTTTCAAAACGACGCTCAGAAACGATTTCTAATTTTTTCACAAATATTGTTTTAATGAACAAGCATCCTAGCAACTAATAATGCAAAGCCGCCCAAAGGTTCACTAAATTTTCTGGTATTTGCTATTACATTGAAACTTTAGAACTGTCAGATTACATATTTTCAATTAAATTGGTTTGATTGTGGATAAAATCTTGTATTGCATTCGTGTTTTAGTGGCATATTATCCCCTTAAGAAAATTAAACGCTCGAACTTCGTTCTCGCGATTAAAAATTCTTGCGTGGATAATCTGCCTACTAAAAACACATATACAATAAATAGCTATAGTATGAATAAATTTGATCTGTCTATTTGTTTTATTTTTATTCGCTACATTTTATCTTTTCTTTTTCTTCCAATAACTAGATGATGAAGGTTATTATTAGTATTTTTAAGAACGGGGTGAGTGTCATTTAACACCTCCTGTACTGCGACCAGATTAGATCTTTTGTGGCTTCCTCGAGCTGAACTTAGAAAAGACCTATGTCTTTGACAAATTCGATCAGATCCCTAGTAAGAACTTTTAGTAAATTTTTTTCTAAAATGAAGATAAGTTCTAGGTGTTTGTGTCTCTTTAGGGACGGGGTCGGGCACTTTATGATGATGTGGTCCATAATCTTCACCTCTTCACTACAGTACCTGCAAGTGTCATCAACCACCAGTCCCATCTTTTTCAAGTGATACCTGCAATGAATGTGCCCTGTTAGTATACCACAGAATAGTTTTAACTCACTTTTACGTAAGTTTAACACTTCCTTTCCCCTTTTTTTTATTAAGGCTAAGGAACTTGTTAGAATGTTTGAGGCCCGGCAGTTTACTCCAGGTATTGTTCACTTATTTGCTGGTCCAGTTGGTAATAACCCCCAGGTAATCTTTTTGGCTAAAGCCGTACATAGAAGATGGCCCTGTAAAAGGTTTTGCTGCCCTAAGTTTTGCTGGCTGATTTGCTTTCTTATTGCCTCCTATGCCCTCATGCCCTGACACCCAGACAAGTTGAACTGTATTCTTGTCCTCCAGCTGATTTAGAGCCTGATGGCACTCGTAAAGCATGTGTGATCTCACGTTGATATTTTGTAGTGCTTTAATGTTGCTTGACTGTCCGACATGATGTATATATGCTGTTTGCATCGGTTTTTGGTGAAGAGATGTTTAGCAATAACGCGTATGGCGTGTACTTCTACTTGAAAAATGGTGACGTCAGCAGTAAGGGATTCATGTTTTTTGAACCTCGGTCCCACCAATCCTGCCCCCACACCATTTCCCATTTTGGATTCGTCTGTGAACCATTTATGGAAAGACTCCGGCACGCAGTCGTGCCTCCACTCCACTCCTCCCTAGAGGGAAACCGATCATTGTATTTATGATAAAAGATCATACTTAAGTTTATTTGGTCGCTCACTGCAGCCATATCCAATAGAGAAGTGGCTCTAAGAATTCCTAGATGACCTTCGAGGTTGCCTTCTTTAAAATGGTATACGTCATGTAGTTTAAGGGTCTGCTTCATAGCTTCCTCCTGAATTGCCACCGGTAGAGGATCCAGACTGAGAAGGTTAAATATTAATGTATGTAATCTTCGGGCAGAATAAATGAATTTTAACATTTGAAGAGTCATTAGCACAAGCTTTGTTTGATGTATCTCTTACATTAGCAGCAATAGTAGTATGTGATCCATTCGACACAGTGAAATAGAGAATACATACTAGAACTAAAAACTGCATTTTTCTACCTTTTTCCTTATAGAGATGTTAACAGAAGACATTTAAATCAAAACAAAACTCGCGCTGTGTACCTATCTATATTATAGATACAATTGTGAACAGTATTTAGATATATTAAATCTGAAATGGTTGTTTATAAAATGAATTCTCTTTTTAGTAAATCTATGTACAGGGTGGCCCATTAGTGCGAGGAAAGTTGATATCTCGGAAAATACTGGGGTTAGAAAAAAAGTTTTGCAATGAATGTTGTGCAAATCAATGAGCTGCCCATTTTTAAATTATTTTTGTTTATACAGGGTGTTTCATAAACGTGCGACATACCAAAGTTGTGTTTTTTTAAATGGAATTACCAATTTTTTATTACAAATTTAGATTCCTTGGGAAATTCTAATGTAACTTTATGCATTATACAAGTGTCTAAAATAGAGGGTTTTTGCATTATTGCACTTTTTCCGGAAAAATTGACGTTTCAAAAAAACTAAATAACTCGCTTATCCTGGAATTTATCTTTTAACTGCAATTTCGTAGCTTTAATATGCATTACATGTACTAACTACAGCTAGTTGTTCACCTTTCCAACCTCGCAAGAATAGATTTTGGCAACAGCAAAAGAATCATTTCGCGTCATTTGAAATTTTAAAAGAATCTAACTTGTTGTTTGGACATTTGAAGTCCTCTAACGTCCACCTCAAAAAAGCTGAAGCAGCAATACTAGTGGAGAAGTTACAACAATATAAAATCTTTTAAATGAAACCTCATTCGTTAAAATCAATAAATCAATATTTAACATTTATTTTGAAAGATTTAGAAAATATTCCGAAAAAAAAGTTTTAAATTACTAAACTATTCATACTATATCAAATATTAAATAATTTTTAATGATTTTCTGAGCAATTATTTATGTCTCGTACATTATTTTATTTATTGGAGAAATATTTATACTTTTATTATTTGGGTAACTTTTGTAACACTTTTTTTTTATTTCTGGTTTAGTTCGGTCCTAAGTTAGTTCTTCTTCAGTTTTAGGTACGTAATTTTTGGTTGAACTCGTCTATTTTTGTATGGGTAATGAATGTATGTATTCACTTTGTATTTATTATTAATATATTTATTATAAGGATTTGACTCGATTTCCAATTGATCAGTAGGTACCAAACAGAAGCGTTTCAATCAATTTACGGGCTTTTAAATTTTATTAATTTTTTTATTATTTATATTGGACATGCATTGCAAACAAATTCTTTACACATTCAATTGAATGTAATTTATTTGTACTTTCTTTGTTTTTACTCTCTTTTCTACTTCTTCAGTCATTTATAACTTACCTTTTTCTATGTTACGAATCCACACTTGATCTCACGTTACTTCTTTATTTGCGAAAAATAGTAGCCTTAATTACTACCAAACATCAAAATTAAAAACTAAAACATGCACCAATTTAATTGCTTTTCTAATATTACTGTAAATTTTATTACACAAATATACCATATACTCAGATAATTACGGCACCCTACATTATTTATAGTGGTATATATTTTCTATGTTGTCGCGTAATAGTACATTTCAGGTGAGATGGGAAAAGATTCAGTACACCCGAGGATCAATAGATGAGTGCGAGGGTGAAATGAAAGAAAAAGCATACTATTTTATTCACAATCACAATCATCTTTATAAATTCTTCTTGTATCTTTAGATTTTAGCATTTGGGGTTATAAATGCAGTTGTTGTCCGTTAAACTAATTTTGGAAACACTTAACTTTTCAATTTGATACTAAGTGTAAAGTATCACTTTTCATACTTCAGAATTGCCTGTGCAATTAGGAAGACAGTTTACCCAACCTCTAGAAGGTTACAAATTCACACATTGCAATACTGATTCTTAATAATAATGTAAATGTTTAATTTCACAATAATTAAGTCTTTTGCCAGATTGTTTAATTCCATTAATTAAATCTATATTTATAATAGTTGTTTTTAACTTTAATATTTACAGCTATATTCATAAAAATATACTTTATTTATAAACGCTTTGTAAACGCTCAATCACAAAAATAGGTTTCAAATACCGATTCTAGTGAGTTTAGTAAAATTGTGTTGCAAAGTTGGTATTGATCTATTTTGTACGTTTAGAGGTTAAAACAACGCCCAAGTCAAAATTATATTGCTCAACTAAAGGTGCGTCTTTTTTCCCAACTGAATTGAGCAATTCTAATAGATCTGAGTGTCTCCTCAGCTCATCTTAATAAAAAATAAATAAAGGTTCTGACTTTTATCCAACTGAATTGATCAACTATATTAGATCTGAGTATCATAGCTCATCTGAATAACGAATAATCTGCATTCCTGCCACCAACTGAATCCTATCTCAACAACTACCCGCTTTCTTTGCTTGACGTTGACTTAGTGAAATCAGGAAAAACGAATGTAAATGATCTCATTTCTTTATTGAGTCGTTAAAAAAACGTATCCGGAATTGAGTCACTCTGAAGTGAAGTGTAACAATCAGAAATTCGTACATAAAAAAACACAGCTTTATTTGTTTTCCCGTTCTATCGGAATCCTATCTTACCAATTACTCGTTTCCTGTGTTTAGAGTCATTTAGTGCAATTGCAGAAACTTTATGAGACAAGTTGAATTAAATTCAAAACTTGATTAGGTAAGGTCATGTTTGAGGTCAAAGGTCAAACATATATTTGTAAATATCTCAAAAAGTATTTCAGTACACTGGCAATCCAACTTTAAAAATACATTTAAAAATATTTTAACATTTTGGGTTCAAAAGTTATTTCACTTTTAAATTTTTTTTTAAATATTGACTTTTTTGTTTCACAACCTATACTAATGTGCAATATATCAATCAAAAGCCTGTAGAAAGTCAATTCCAAAGCTGTTATCAAAACTGTTTTATTAGTTTGCGTTCAAAAGCTATTGCACTTTAAAACAAAAGGACTAGAGTTGACTAGAACAGAAAAAGACTAAAGTTAAATAGAAATGAGAGAGACCAGAACTGAGTGGGGTCCGAAAGAGCGTAAAACATGATGGGTCGCTACACGCCATCACTAGCCTCTCCTTTGCTCGACACCGATACTCACCTCCTCGTGGTGGACCCTGGGCACCAATGGCCGACGAGTACGGGACTCCAAGAGTTGTCACCTGGTCAACACGGAAACTGGCACTCCCGTAGTTCCTTTCTAGCCGGGTTTTGATCTTGCTTTAACTAGCCTGAATGGTCAAGCTCCTTCTCTTTATACTTACCTACAGCCTGTCTGGGTCGAACTCTTCATCCTTGTTTTTCCGCTTCCAGTGCTATTAGGTTAACCGAGGGCTAGAGAGTATTCGTTCTTCGTTCTATTCTTCACGACCTGATTTATGTCGACGGACTATAGCAGCGGACATGGACCTGGCGGTAGGTAAAACGCTAAGGCAGAGAACCCTGAAAAAAACAAAATGGCGGATTTTAAAACTAATTTACCCCAGGAGGGTAGGCGCGAGCCAGAATCCCTCCCCGATAGTTTGTCGGGCAACTCCACAGGTTCTGGGGGAGCAAAAAGACGCTAGCGGATATAGGAATTAGGACAAACACAGCGACGGACACGGACACGAATATGGACTACGAAAATGCGGTCTTTACAGACAAAGAAAAAGAAGAAATGTAAAAAACCTTGGAGCGTTCAAGTCAAGAGCAAGAAGTGTTCTCAAGAAGGGAGTATTTTAAAAGGACACCACCGACAGAAAGGAGATGGCCGAATTCACATCCTCACATTACAATAGACCACACAACGAAATACAGCCAAGGGGCAAAAGTAAAGCACTACTCGTAAAGCGGGCCCGAAAGGAAACGGAAAGCAGGATACGACGAGTTGGAAATACAAGAAGAAATCAACAAGAGAAAACTCAATCCAGCGGCAATGGAGCTGATAGAAACAATCAAAGCAGTCGAGAAATACACTAGAGAACTACAAAAATGGTGTGACAACAGTAACAATACGAAAAGAGAAATTAAAGAAACAATGATGAAATTAAAAAGACAAACCGAAATCCTCAAAAGAGACGCCATAGTACAACTACTAGAAGACATAAAGTACAAAAAGTGGAGAAAATAACTTTTGAAAACGACACTCAAACCGAGGAATGGAAAGAGGGACAGGGTAAACAAGACAAAACAACACAAACAATCGAAAGGGACAAAGAAGGGAACGAGAAGATCACAGCTCTAGAAGGTATAAACGAATTTAAAGACTGGATAGAAATAGGAGAAAAAGAATGGGACAGTAGCCTAATCAATAAAACACAAATAAAAGTAGGAAACCCATTAGATGCACCGGATTCAGCAACCAAAGTAATCTGGGTAGATAAAGAGGATACGAACATGGAAAAGTCACTTCAAAAAATGTTCAGAGCTAGGTTTTCAGAGCTAAAAGTAATAAACGATGAAATTGGAGTAGTAGAAAAACTAACCAAGATAAGGAATAATAAAGAGGAACAAATTAAAACGACAAAAATAATAAGAATCAATCACAGCACAGACAAGAGAGACATATGGAACAAGATGATCAAACTAAAAAAAGAAACAAAACACGAAAAGGAGATAGTGATTTACCAAATAGACAAAATAAAAGTCGACACCCTGCAAAAATTACAGAGTGCATCTTTAAAGACGAAAACAAACATATAGACATATATACACAGGATAAGCCAAATGATAGCACTAATGGAACAAAGAGATCGCCGCGATCATAGTAGAGCAAAAAAACAAGACCTATGAAGAAACAATCAAGAACATCAAACAAACAATAAAAACGAAGAAGCAGCAAAGAAAATAAAAATTTGAAAAGCACAAAAGAGGGGAAACTGGTAATCACAATAGAAAAGACCAAAACGCACTAGACAACTTGGAAGAAATAATTAAAGAAAAGATAGAAGAGGTAACCACTAGAAAATAGGCGATAAGATTGAAACAAGGAAAGTAATAATAAGAGGAATGGACGCAACAGTAGAGAAACAAGAAATAGAAGATGCAATATTACAGTACGTACCAGAAGGAACAAAACAGGAAATAAGAATAGAGAAGTAAGACCAAACAGACAAAACACTAGAGCGGTAACTGTAAAAGTCGAAAAGAGCACGGCATGGTGCAGAGCGGAATTTCAACTAGAAATTAAAAGATGCAAAAAATGTTGGGGATACGGCCACAAGAAACAAAATGCGAAAGACCCAACCGACAAAAGAACTGCAAGAAATGCGGGGAAGAAGGACATTACTACAAAGAATGCGAAAACAAAGAAACATGTCTTACCTGTGGTCAGAAAGGGCACAAAACGGGAAGCGGTAGATGTGAGGACTATAAAAAAAAGTTAATAGAAGAAAAAGGAAATATGCACGAGAAAAAAAAAGAAGATTAGAAGAACAAGAAACTAAAAAACAAAATTCAACAACAACATAGAAGATAACAAAATAATAAAAGTTCTACAAGTGAATTTAAATAGAAGCAGATCCGCGCACGACATGATGCACAAAATCATCAATAGAATTGTGATACAAACTGTGATATCTTCATAAGCCTTAAAAGAAACCAAACTAAAGAAATCTGTGATATAAATGTTGTGGGAGTCCTACATTATAAAATTATATTTATTTCTACTTACAACTCGCCAAATTCGACTCTACAAGAGTACGAAAACTATTTACAACAAATACAGATATATATACACAAACACAAAAACAACTACAGCCTAGTCATAGGAGATGATTTAAACGCAAAATCAAAAATCTTTGGAGCAAGTACAACAGACAGGAAGGGACAAATCCTCGAAGAATGGATGAACGCTAACGAGCTCGTACCAATAAACGTAGGAAATGCACCAACGTTTGCGGTCGCGCAAGGAAGCTCAGTGATCGACATCACCATAGCCTCGAGTGATATAGCTGGAAGTATACAAAACTGGTACGTTAGAACGGAAAAAGAAAATCTAAGCGACCATCACACAATTACCTACAAAATAAAAATATAAGATAAAGAGAAAAAATAGAAAAAAGAATATAAATAAACCCTAAAAAAGAAACACCTGAAAATTTAAAACTAAACTTAAGGGAAAATACACCAGAGGAACTAATGAAACAAATCACCATAAAATGCAACAAACTGCTTAAAAAATCAGATAAACAATAAACACAAACCCATATATTGGTGGACTAAAGAAATAGCGGGAATAAGAAAACCAAATTAAAAAAGAAAAACCAAAATGACGGAAAACTTATTGAACTAGAACACGAACACAAAGAAACAAAAAACCTACGAAAAACGATAGAACAAAGCAAGAAAAATAAATGGGAACAATTATGTAATGACCTAGAAGGGGACATATGGAGAAAAGCCTACCAAATAGTTACGAAGAAACTACACATACAAAAAAAAACAAAAATGGATACAGAAGAAACAATAAAACAAATAAATAAACTATTCCCAAAACACCCCACAATAAAGTGGGAATACTCAAAAAACATAAACAAACCAAACAAAATCACAGAAGAAGAAATAATTGAAGCGATCAAAACAATAAAAAACAAAAAAACTCCGGACCAGATCAAATACCCCCTGAAATGGTAAGAATAATAGCAGAACAAAACATACAAACCGTAAAAGAAGTATTCAATATTCTACTAGAAAAAGGAGAATTTCCAACAATCTGAAAAAGAGCAAAACTAATACTGTTGGAAAAATACAAAAAACAAAATAATGTAGAAACAAGTTACAAACCCATATGTCTAATAGATGTCATGGGAAAACTATTAAAAAAAACTATAAAAACAAAAAATAGAACAAGAATTAAAAAATAAGACGCATTACAAAAAATCAAAGAAACCTACGAAAAGGAACACAAAAAAGCAGCAAAAAATAGAAAGCAAATACTCTTAACAACCATCGACATTAAAAACGCCTTCAATTCGGTATCATGGGCAGAGATAATTAAAAGACTAGAAGAAATAAAATCAACGATCACCTCATTAACATAATAAAAAGCTACCTAAGTGAAAGAAGCATAATCACAGAAAACAACACAAAACAAAAAATAACTTCAGGGGTACCACAGGGCTCCGTATTAGGACCACTACTATGGAATGCGTTATACGACAAAATATTAAAGATAGAACGCGAGGAAGATGTAGAGCTAATCGCCTTCGCAGACGATCTAGCAATAATTACTAAACATAAAAACACTCAAAACCTAATAGAAAAAACAGAACACATATTGGAAAAAATATTAGAAGAACTAAAAAGGATAAAACTAGAAATAGCAATAGAAAAAACGGAGATCATTATGCTGCTGGCAAAAAGAAATACAAAAACCATAAAAATACAATTTCAAGGCAAAGAAATAGAAACAAAACCGTACTTAAAATACATGGGAGTGTACATAGAGCAAAACAATAAGAAAAGAACACACATAAATAAAATAAAAAAAAAAAACAGATAAAATAATAAAAAGTATTAGCATTCTTACCCCAAAAATAGGCGGCTACCGTAACATCCATCGTTTTATATGCAGTCCCAATATGGGTAGAGGTCCTAAAATATAAATACTATAAGAACACCCTAGACAGCATAAATAGAAAAATATGTCTGAGAATTACCTCAGCTTATAGAACAGCACCAACAGAGGCGATACAAGCGATAGCTGGAATTCCTCCACTAAACTTTAAGATAGAAGAAAGAAGCAACAACTACATACATAAAAACAAAGAGCAAAAAAAGAAGAGAGATAGAAGTTAATGGATAAATGGCAAAACAAATGGAATATGATGGAAAAATAAAAATATACATAAAAAAACATAAAAAACTGGACAGGAAGAAAGTGGGGAAACATAAATTACTACACAACGCAGGCAATGACGGGTCACGGGGTCTTCAACTCATATCTCAAAAGAATAGGAAGAAGAGAGAATGAAGAATGTAACTACTGTAAAGAAGATGACGACTCCATACATACTATTTTTAAATGTGAAGAGAAACAGCAGGAATGGTGTACAAAGAAACAATAAACGTACACAACGTAGCGGAGTTAATCCTCAAAACTGAAGAAAACTGGGAAGCCATAATGAAGATGATAGAAAACATAATGAAACAAAAAATAGAAGTTGAAAAATAGGAGAAAGAAGGAAGAAAAGAAAGAAGGAAAGGCCAGGTGCACAAAAGCCTTTCGGCAGTACTACAGACCACTTTCCTGAAGTAATGTCAAACTGACGGTTCCGGGTAAGTTCACATCAGAAGGAGTGAGGGTGGTTTTTTAGTCGGTCCGCACTAACACCTCGCCAACCCGACACTACCGGTCAGCCTGGCGACCAGTGTCTGCAAACAGATTTTTCCCCATCCCAAAAAAATGACCAGAATTGAGTAGAATACAAAATTTTACGTTTGATTAGAACACATAAATACTAGAGTTACATGACATTACAGGATCTTAAGCTTGATAAAAAACTTAAAAATGCAATAACTTTTGAACCCGTAATGCCATCTCATTTTTGAAAGCAGGTTTGGAATTGTCTTTCAATCAGCTTTTAATTGATAATAGGCAATACAAGTTGATAAACAAAAAAGTCAAAATCTTCAAAAAAACTTTTAAAGTGCAATAATTTTTTAACCCGATCTAGTAAAACAATTTTGGAATTGGCGTTTCACACGCTTTTGATTGACATATTGCACGTTAGTATAGGTTGAGAAACAAAAAAGTCAATATTTACAAAAAATTTTAAAGTGAAATAATTTTTGAACTCAAAATGTTAAAATATTTTTAAATGCATTTGTAGAATTGGCTTGCAATTCCCTTTCCATTGATATATTACATGACTGTGTACATTGAATATTTTTGAGATATTTACGAATATGTTTGACCTTTGACCTCAAACCTGACCTTACATATTCAAATTTTGAAATTTTTTCAAATTTAATTTAACTTGTATAATAAAGTACTACAACATATAATTTTATTATTAACATCCGTCGAAAGCAAAAATTAAAAAAAACCAGGAACTTCTTTGGGGAATTATAAAGTATAATTGCTAGGGTGGCAATATTTTTATTAAACTTTGGATTAAATGCTAGTTTAAGTTTAATTAGTACATTTATTATACGTTTAATTAAAGAAAATGAGTGGAAACAAAAATAAGTAGATAAATAATCTACTGAACATTAATTACGTTTTAAATTAACGCACACCCAACGTAACGACAGCTTTGACGTTTAATATCAAATTAGTATTACCACCGTTCGGAATAAAAATTCTACTACCAGGTTTGGCCTACTTATTTCTTACCATTATTTAAAAAAAAACCATTTCAGGCGTTAGCTACTGAAAAATTAATATTTTATGAAACATAAAAAGCAGATAAGCGAAACTTGTACAACGGTTAAATATGGCATGTTATGGATTACATTTTCAGTATTAGACATTTTTGAAATTCTTTTCGAAGGGAGGTCCGGGAGTATCAGTAGTTAAGAAAACTAGAATTGTCAGTCATTTTTTTTAAATGCAATTATGTGTTTTTATATTCTCATTCGATGCAGAATTTAATTTCCCATCTGCTGATATATCATGTTCCTATACCTAAACTGAATAATTATCGTGTTATCTGCTTTTTTTCAACTATTCTTGGAGATGATGCAGTAAATTAATTAGTACGCTTTGCAATTTGTTTTAGCCAACTGATTGAAGATATCATACGGCACGCAGCAAAACAGATTGCAAAGCACATTATTAATTGACTACGTCACCTTCAGAAAAGTAGAAAAAAAGCAAATAACACGAAAGAAAAGAAAGAAGGAAAAAAGGAGATAACAGGAAAATCATTCAATTTAGGTATAGAAACATAATATATCAGCAAATAGGTAATTAAATTCTGCGTCGATTTAGAATATAAAAAATTAACTTGCAATTAAAAAAAATTGACTACCGATACTCCCGGACCTCCCCTAGAAATAAATTTCAAAAATTTCTAATACTGAAAACATAATCCAATACTATGTCTAACCGTTGGAAAAGTTTTTTCCGGAAAACTCGACGTTTCGAAAAAATGAATAACTCAGTTATCCTGGAATTTATCCTACTGCAATTTTGCAGCTTTAATATGCATTACATGCGGTATCTAAAGCTAGTTGTTTACCTTTCCAACCTTGCTAAATTTTGAGTAATCAGTCATTTAAATTGAACTTCCTAAATTCATAGATAACTTGATTTTTTCAAATGGCACCACATAATTTGTTAGTGAATCAAAACATCAAAAATTAGGTGGTGCCATTTGAATAATTAAGTTATCCATAATTTGTTTCTCTCTGTGCCCATAACCTGAAGAATTTTGATATGCCAACAATCTCTTCTAAGTAAAATTTGATTCTAGTAATAATAAAATTCGCTGTCAAAGAAAAAAACATAAAATACTGAATATTTATCACGTGATCGTTATGTTTATTTAGGAACTATAATAATTGTTACTTCAAATCCAACATAAACAACGTTTTAAGTTTTATGAATACATCTTCACTGTATATGAATGCTAAACATTTCTTTAAACAAGATCTTGAGTTTTAAAAGTTCTACCTGTCCAGAATAAAGGACACAGTCTTACTGAATGGGTAAAAATTTATGGAAAAATAAGTGATGCCATTCTTACATTTTAAATTAGAGGCTTTTTTACTGCGACTTTTCAAAAAGTAGTTTAAAAATATCTGAAAACTTTGCGTTGCGGTTTAAGCTCCATATACAGGGTGTCCCACCGGGAACGCCATCGATAGATTATAGGAAAACTGTACATGGGAAAAATTTGAAAATTTGGTAGTAAACTAACATTGACGAGGGCAGTTCCACTAAAATATTTTCAAGATGGTGGCACTTCCGGTTATATCGGAAGTAGGTGTCAACTTGCTTATTTTAAATGGAACACTATATATATTATTCCATTTTTGGATTTTGCACAACATTCTAGACATATTTTGTGTATAATGTCCTATACCTAAGTCTAACTGTTTTGAACTTATTTTAACTTTTATGGTTAAAAAATGACATAAATGAATGAATGAAAATAAATTAATACAGGGTGATCAAAAAAAAAGGATTATAATTAAATTTTAAAACACGTCAAAAGTCATTTTTTAAAAATGCAAGCACCCTGTTTTTATAATTTTATCTTATTTAGCATCAAAATAAGGTTTACTTTGTACAAGGTTGTCTATTCAAAAATTCATACTTTTCGAAATATTGGCAATTTAACTTTTTTTTGTTGCACAAATGCTGTTGTATTTCTTTTAATATGAATGGTTATTGCTAATTGGCCATGATGGCGTTAGAAAACAATCATCTGTCAAGAATATGTCAAACTGTTAAAAATTTTCAATACTCATGCCGGGACGCTTAAATTATACAAACGAAGATTACATAAATTTATTTCTTATTTATGGACAATGTGATTAAGTTATATCAAGAACATGTGTTACATTTGCAGCAAGATACCCGCAAAGACAGAAACCATCACCAAAAGCCCTTAAACAAATAATAGAAAACTTCAAAAACTTTGGACCCGTTAATTCAAATGAACAGATAAATAACCTTATTATTTGATTAACAAGAAAGAAGAATTAATTAGAGACCAAAGTTAAACAAAAAATTATTTTATTAAATGTTGAAATTGACGTCCTTAAACTTCTAGACATTTTTCGCATTTGAGTAGCAAATTTTCATGGGTCGCTTTCCTTATTGCTTCACGTGTTGAATTTTGAAACTCAGTCCTAACTCGCTGCATGCAGTCTACTTTGGTGGTTAACATGGTGTTATAAACTCGAATTTTAGTTGTACCCAAATAAAAAAATCGAGCACTGAGATATCTGGGGACCGTGGTGGCCAAAGGAAGGGTCCATTGTTTGCCATCCATTGATCATAAAAGGCGTCTTGTAAAAAAATGTTGGTTAATTGGCTACTATGTGGAGGTGCGCCGTCATGTCGGTTTAAAAATCGGTTTGTTGAACCGGTTTAAAATCGGTTTGTTGAACCGGTTTAAAATCGGTTTGTTGAACCGGTTTAAAATCGGTTTAAAAATCGGTTTGTTGAACCGGTTTAAAAATCGATTTGTTGAACCGATTTAAAAATTCCGTTTTGAAACCGTTGTATAAATCGGTTTGTTGAACCAATTAAATTACGTGGTTTGTTAAAGCGGTTTAAAAAGACCAGTTTATTGAACCGTGTTGAAATTGTGAAATATGGTTGTTCTCTATTTTTTCGCTTGATTAGAAAAAATTCATGCTAAATAGTAAGACTAAGAATTGCTGCAAATTATAAAGTATAAACTATAAAATAATAAAACATTATAAACCTCAAAGCTTAAACTAATTGCAGTAACAAATAACAAGTGACTCATTTCCGTAGAAACTAGAAAGGTATTGTAAATAATTTAGGGGATTTAAATCTATTCATGCAAAAACTAAAAACTGGTTAAACCTATTTAGAATCTCTAACAAAGGGACTTTAAATACTCTTAAGAATGTGGTTGTATTATGTTCCCAAAAATGATAACAAAATAAGAGTTGTCAATGTAAAAAATTTTAACACAGACTTATAATCAAAATCGTTGTTTTTGATTCAAGATAGTGAAACGCTACGCAGCGCGAGCTAAAAGACATTCGAGAATGCAAAGAATTTCGCGACGTTTATCAAAGTTTTTCGAAAACTGCAGCTTGAGAATCCAAATATAAATTCATTTTTAATTAATACGATCAATGTCGACAATTTTAATGCTATAAAGTTATTGGTTAGTTACTTTTACGTTCAGTAAACAAAGCAGTCATTTTGACATTATGTCATGGAAATAACAACATTTGTGATCAGTTTTTGAAAATAGTATAATTATTGTTTTATAAGGTGTAAAAACGTAACATGTGGTGGGACTGCTATTTGACTGCCGAACGTATAAGTGCCGGCAATTGCAATAGCACGGACAAAAAGTGCTTTTACACCGTATAAAACATTTAATTTTTTCGCAAACGTTGTTTAAAAGTTGAAACACTTGAAACTAAAGAAATTTTAAAAATCTTTTTTTATTTATTAACTTTAAATTGTTGTAATTTTACCACTAATTGGTCAATTTGGTTCATTACGCAAATATCACAATACTTAGAATAATTATTTTAAAAAATTTGCATTTGCATAAACCACTGGTTCTTTTATTTCTTTCCATGACCAGAGCATGTAATTAGATTAGATATGAGCCGTAAATGTAAGAATTCCGTTTTCAGATTAGCGAAAACCGGTCTATCTATGTGAATTACTACATTGTGGCGTATATTTGCATTTTAGCACGTGATAAATATACATTCAAATTTTATATGTAAATTAAAATTACTTCTTTCTTAGACTACTTTAGAAAAATTTACTTTAATGGAAATACATTTGATCATAGGCATTCGATATAATAAATTTAAAAATAACACGCAAGTAGGCTTCATATTATAGTAGTTTAAAAAGTTGAACAAATCTCGTCCCCTATCAAAATATATGTTCCGACATACGAAACTAATCAGTAATGCGACACTGCTGCGCAGTGTTTAAGGATCGTGTCAAAAAGTGTTTAAACTTTTAAACAAAGGTTGTAGGCTTAGAAACCCCGGTTTAAAAACCACGGTTTGGTAAACCGGTTTAGAAACCGCGGTTTGGTAAACCGGTTTAAAACCGCCGGTTTCGTAAACCGGTTTAAAACCGCGGTTTCGTAAACCGGTGTAAAAACCGCGGTTTGGTAAACCGGTTTAAAACCGCGGTTTGGTAAACTGGTTTATAAACCGCGGTTTGTTGAACCGGTTTAAAATCCCCTGTTTGTTGAACCGGTTTATTGGTAAATCGTCTTTTGTAAAACCGGTTTACCGGTTTTTTTTTTCAACGGTTTTTGCCACCACTAGAATAGATGTCTACGATCAGCCAAAGGTAAATTACCTAAATAATTGTGTAGGATGTTCAGATAGCCTTCACCTATTTAATAAGTTAAGAAATAAAATATTTTCAATGGTTTCAAAAAAAGGTTAACTTACCTTTTAAATTTTCTTTATAAAAATGTAATGCCACGATGCCATTGTTTCTTACTGCATCATAAACATTAAATTGCCAAGATTCTTGAAGATTTCGCTCTCTAATAACGTGAACATTTGATTCACTCCAATAATGGGAATTTCGCCGATTAAAAATGCCGTTTTTGTAAATTTGGCTTCGTCTGTCCAAATGATGTTATCAAGAAAAATTCGTTTTCTTGCGATCAGGTTAAAATAAATTTGCTGAAATCCAATCTCCTTAAAACAGTCTCTTTTAGATGGTGAACCATGGAAAATGAATACAGATGAAATTTATGTTTGCGTAATATTCTTTGAACTGACGATTTGCTTAATCCAGACTCTAATGCAGCTTGTCTTACAGACATTGTAGGATGTGCAGCAAATATCCCAAAACAGCAATTTCAACATTTTCATTATTAACGACAGGTTTATTTCTCTGTACATTTGGTTTAACGGATCCAAAGTTTTTGAAGTTTTCTATTATTCGTTTAAGGGCTTTTGGCGATGATTTCTGTTTTTGCGGTTATCTTGCTGCAAATGTAACACATGTTCTTGATATAACTTTATCACATTGTTCATAAATAAAAAATACATTTATGTAATCTTCGTTTGTATAATTTAAGCGTCCCGGCATGATTATTGAAAATTTTTAACAGTTTGACATATCCTTGACAGATGATTGTTTTCTAACGCCATCATGGCCAACTAGCAATAACCATTCATATTAAAAGAAATACAATAGCATTTGTGCAACAAAAAAAAAGTTAAATTGCCAATATTTCGAAAACCATGAATTTTTTTAATTGTACCAAGTACCAAGTCAACTTTATTATATTATAAGATAAAATTATAAATACAGGGTGCTTGCATTAAAAAAATGACTTGACGTGTTTTTGAATTTAATTTTAATCCTTTTTTTTTGATCACCCTGTATTAATTTATTATCAAAATATCGACATAGCCTACTAAAATAGGTCCCCTGCTACAAGGAAACCCATTCCAATAAAATAATAAAGGCATTAGTATAGGAAAATTTTATAATTTTGTTTAGGCCTGAAAACGTCATTTTGACATAAAATTTAAAATAAGTTCAAAACAGTTAGACTTAGGTATAGGACATTATACACAAAATGTGTCTAGAAATTTTGTGCAAAATCTAAAAATAGAATAATATATAGGGTGTTCCATTTAAAATAAGTAAGTTGACACCTACTTTCGGTATAACCGGAAGGGCCACCATCTTGAAAATATTTTAGCGGAACTGGCCCCGTCAATGTTAGTTTACTACCAAATTTTCAAATTTTTCCCATGTACAGTTTTCTATAATCTATCGATGGCGTTCCCGGTGGGACACCCTGTGTGTACTTGTCGTTTTAACTTGGGAGTACATTAATTATCACAAGTGTTAATTAATTATAATGTAAACTATGAACATTTAAATATTTACAATGATTAATTATGTTGTTTGTAGCATACATTAAACAAATTTTAGACAAAGACAAGATGTTTAATTTTGAATGAAGAATTAATTAAGTAAATATAAAAGTTATTTAAACATATAAATAAAAAGTAATCACATTGCAGTCAAAATAAATAATAGTAGTAAATAAATAACTCAAAAAACATACTTGAATAAAAAAACCCTAATGCAATGTAAAAAGTTGTTACTTCTGTACAACATTTGATCAAAAACTAGTGACTAATAATGAAGTTTCTTTACTTTTGGGTTAGTCTAATGTATGGTTTGGTTTTAATACTCGTCTTCAAAATAAAAGCAGCCATTTATGCTCATAATTATATCACCAATTTAAAATTTCAGACATATAATTTCATATTAAAATGATGAAAAATCGTACAATAAAAACTAGCGGGCCTTCGGCAGTTGCGCTTTAGGTAAATTTTGTATACCAAGTTTAAGTTGCAGTGTTAATAATAATAAATACATAGAATTTTAATGAGATCAAAGTGATTAGTTGTACCCTCTGAAGCGCACGTATTCGAGTTCAGTTGCTGGACAACATCGGTCAAACAAGAACAACGACCTTCTTATTGGTAAAATTACCCATTAACATTTCTTTGACACACGGAACCACTATTATTGATGTCTGAGAAGTCATAATTGCCTGCAGTATTTTTTCGTTTAATTTGCATTAACTTTTTTTGTAAGAGGAATATGTGTTTTATAATTATTTTATATTACATTAAACTCTATAACTATATTACATGAACTTCATCTTCATTCATTCTTATGGGTATATAATTTACAAAACTAAAAAGAGTGTGTTTTAATAGTTTACATTTATACCACTTCATTGTTTGCTTGACGAAAGAAAATATATATTTTTTAATTCTATTTATTTTAAAAATTTATCTCAACATTTTTATCCCACTATGGTAAAATGAAAATTAAAACTTAAAGTTAGTAGAAATCAAATAATCATTGAGTTATATTATGTAATACACTAGGTCAAGGTAACTAGTAAATAAAATAAATGCTAATTACGGATGTTATATGATTTTTAAATGTTATAAGAAACAAGCTTTTAAAATTAGTTTGAAGCCAACTTACATAGGTCAAATAAAATTTTATTTTGAGGAAGTACCAGATATTTCGCACACAAAATACATTTCATTATTTGTATTCATGTGTGTATTCTCAGAATAAATTGTTTCATGTGGCAACCACGTGTTTAAAATTGAAAAGACTATAACAGTCATTTCTTTACTTACATACTATTTTACATGTCTTGCATGCAATTAGTTATATCTGCAAAGTAAATGGATTAGACCTTTCTCTAACATACTTTGGTGTACCTTTATAACCACTGTCGTCTAGACCTGATATTCTCGATGGCAGACATCTGTTACTTTGATAAAAGTGATTGAGAAGGAAGTAGTTGAGAACTATAATTTCCATCTTTGATTTATAGTATAATAATAATACAGACTTAGATTTATTACACTTAATTTTTGAAAGTGCAAATTTGCAAATATTGAGCCGATAAATTTCAAGGTGCGGTAGTGCTATAACTTTCTTCCTTGCCGGATAATTCAATCCTATATGTGTTTGTCCAAGATCTTTAGTTTTATTCATTTTAATAAATATTGAAATCACTATTTATGGCAGATGTATTTAAATACATTTTCTGTTGCTCTGTTCGGAATTTTTTACATTTTGCGGACATGCAAATAAAGTCACTATTTTTGTTGTCGCTTTTTTATTATTTATGTGCTTTTTTTAACGCAACATGTCGAATTCTTATTGCTAACCAAATATATAACCAGTGACCAGTAATAATTACAGAATCACGAACAGGAACTATATTCACGTGTTTCGCCTTATTGAGGTCCATCAGTGTATGGTACCTCGAACGTAAGTCTACAAAAATCCTGGGAGTACCTATACAGAACTATTACGTTACTTATCGTTTTTTCTTCTATAAAATTAAAAATTTTCGCTAGTAAGTGTTATCAAATTTAAAAACCAATTCCAAATTTTAATGAACTATTGTTTCCCAAATTTTATATCTATACTTGCTTTTTCGGTACAAATTATATTAATTGTTAATCTCAAATCGTGCTGCAATTGTTCAAATAGTATTTAGCATTTCACTAGGTAAAACATACATCGTTTCATGAGTATAAGAAACTATCCAATGAATTATTATAAATTTATTTATCAGTAATAGAAAATTAACGTAAAAAAATAAAACAGAGAAAGTATCCAGTCACATAAAAAATTAAAAGTTTTATTTCATTAGAAACTTTTGATTACATCAGGGTACGGCATTAGTGCGTCGAAGTACGATATATCGGTTACTAAAAAAGATATTAAAAAAAACAAAAATTACAGGCCGATTTAAACTTCAAATTTTAAAATAATTTTTGTATTTACAGGGTGTTACATATTACCAGGGTGAACCAAACATACTTTTTTTAAAATGGGACACCTTATATATTATTTCAAATTTAGATTAAGCTTATATCCGTTGCACTTTCAATATAGGGTTTCATTACGGTATACAGGATATTTCAAAAGTTATAGTAAATTGTATACGAAAATCATGCTCATTTCAACCTCTTGTATATCCTAGACAAAACAACCTTTGTATATTTCTTTTTATGCATAACCTTTTGACATTGATACAGTGTTACGTAAGCTTACTTTATATTCTTTCATTTTTAATTAATACTCCCTATAGCTAAAATTGTTAATTTCTGAGATATTTTCATTTCAATAACAGAATTATTTTTTAATTTCTATGATAACAAGTTAGCCATGAACAAATAAAAATGAGACTTATTATTATAAAAAATATTGGTTATTAAGACAAAATTCTTATAAAGTAAAGTCATTGTGTAATAAATGTTCAAAAAGTCCACCAAAAACATCAATGCAATATTGTAGTCAATCTCCAAATTCTCGACTGACATTTCTTAACATTTCAACATTAATACTTTGGAATACTTCTCGTATTCTATTCTTCATATTATCTGGTGTTGTTGGAGGTACTTGATACACACGGTTTTTCACAAAATCCCACATAAAAAAATCAATTTTAGTTAACTCTAGTAAACGAGCTGGCCATGCAATGGGTCCTCCTCTTCTCACCCAGCTTCCGGGAAAATGGGTACTAAGATTATTACAAATTAATCTAGTGTGGTGTACCGGAGCTCCTTCGTGTAATAACTACATTCTTTGACGAATGTTAAGGGGCACGTTTTGTAACAGTAATGGTAAATGATTTTCTAAAAAAGTCCAAATAAAACTGACCATTCACTATTCCATCAACAAAATGTGGTCCAATTACATGATCTCCAGCTATACCATCCCAAACATTCAAAGACCACCTAGTTTAACCACGAGTTTCTATAAGATGTGTCTATTCACAGTTCCATATTTATGAAATGTGGCTTCGTCTCTCAAGAGGACAAAATCAAAGAAATCCGCTTGATTATGAATTTGTTGTTGTCTCATTCGCAAAATACATCCCTTATAGGATAGTCATCTTCAAGTAACTCTTGATGCAACTGGATATGGTATGGATGCATCTTCTTTTTAAGCAGTATTCTTTGGACAGACCTATCACTAATATCATGATAACGCAAGATTTAATGTGGCTAACACCTCGCCAGCAAACTTTTAAGCTCAACAATTATGTTATTTAACTCCTAGTAAAATAATCTACTATTCTCCGTTAAGTACAGGTTTTGGCCTTTCCTTTTTTTCACAAACTACTGAACCCGTGCGATTAAAACGATCTAGTAACCTTTCCAACGTTATTTTCTCGGTTTTTTTTCGTGCGAGATATTTCTCTTTGTAAATTCTTTGTGCTAATACACAATTTTTTATGCATTCTCGTAGTACCCATATCAGGTCTGTTAATTCCTCAACAGGATGTTCATTTCGAACAATATTTAAGTAGTTACAATTTAATAAACACTACACGATTTCAAAGAAGTTTGTAAAATCACAGGCTATTAATAATTACTGAATAATGTACTGTCATTTGTTCACTGCTAACTTGATATTGTAGAAATTTTAAAAATAAATCTCTTTCTGTTACTAAATTACAAATATCTGGTGCCGACTCATGCTATCGTAACATGTCTAAAAATTAATTTGTATTAAATCAACTTTTGTCGACCAGGTGTAAGCAATTAAATAAGTCAATTCACCGATTATTATAGCAATTATTTTGGCAAAAATAACAATCTCGAATCGCTTTCTGTGAGTTCGCAAGAGATTCTTGTCAGGAAAGAAGATCCCTGCGTCATAAGTATATGCATATGAATTAATATTAAAAACTTCTGAGTCAATTTGGCATTTACTATTTTAGTTACTTGTTAAAATTAGAAAGTTACTAAAACAGTGTTGGCAAGATATAAAAAAGATATATAAAAAGAAACAAGTAACAGCAATTAATAACCAAAAATACACAATTAAGCAAAAATGACAATAACCGACATTTGACAGAACTTCAACTTAAATGAAATTGAAGTCAATTGAGTAACTTTATCCATACATTTTACATATATCTATTGTCTTACTCCTACAATAATCGGTATTTACAAATGCGCGCTGTCGACTATAGTGCCCAATGGTGGGCACATCATATACGATGAATATGACGTGTAGTGTCGACTTGTGCTACCGTAACATGGATGCGTTAAAAGCTTTCAACGTCACACGGACGTATAAAATGCGTGTGCCACGATGGACGTATTTTTTAACGCTCGTGCTAGAGCCAACACTCGAGCGTTGTCGTGGCGTTTGTTGATTATCAATCTCAACCATTGCTGTTTATCTATACACTTAAAATTATTTTTTGTTGGGCTTCATTTTCATATTTGAATGAATTTATTAAAAATGACGCTACTTTGATCCGTGTCCCATTCTTTTTTATTTTGTCTTTGTAATTTTCATCAGCCGAATTACATAAAACTTCATATTTATGGTCCTCACTAATTAACAGCTCGTTGTCTATACTTGACATTTTAAAAATAAATTAAATGTTCAACGTGTTAATTTATGTATGAACCTTTTGTAAGTAATTTCAGTTTTGTTCACTTCATGATACGTTCGTATTTTGTGCACACGTGTGTCTACAAATATAATTCTAGATGCGTGTTAATAATTTTTGATATGCGTACTAGAAAAAAATTTTTTTTCTTCAAATGTCAGTAAACTTAAACCTTTACGTATTATTATTTTGTGACAGAAATAGAGACTGTCGGATGTATTCACGTACATTAGCAGTAGCCTCGCTAAATAATAAGTAATTTACGCAAATAATGTACCGGATTCACAGGTAAGCTTTAGTCTCGCCAAAAGTAATGTTAATGTTCCAATTGAGGATTGGCGAATAGGAATACTCTGCGTACATATATCACTTACACACGGCGATTTATCTGGTCGAACATGCAACGACACCAACTTAAACTAAGATTAAAGGGGTAATTACCTCCCACAAACCCAAAAGGACTTTTGTTTTTGCGTCAACCGCTCTAAGTGAAACCCACCGAATAAAGATTTACTTAAGAACTAAAGATCAAGCCGGTTTATGTCGTATGTACCGGGTGGCCAACTAAGAATGGACGCCGGCTATATCTCGGGAATTATAAATCTGACAATATTGAAAAAATATTTAATAAGTAAATCAACTAGGTGAAATCGCGGGAAGTTATTTTCAAGTTTGTAAGATTGCCGCTAGGGAGCGAAACTGTTATGGCCGATCATAAAATTGGCTCTTTCTCCAAAAATATGCAAATATGAATATATTTTAAATATTGCCGTAGTAAAGACTGCAAAATTTCTGATATTTTGTTTAGGGTATTTTACTCTGTCTTAGAAAATGTAGTGGTGGGGGAACGTCAAACATGTTTTTATATAAATGCACATAACTCCGGTATAAGTTAACGGAATTGAACAAACTAGGTATCGTTTAAAAGAGCTCTTCTTACTTAATAATATGCAGTATTAAGATAGTCCGAATAAATTTTGACGTGATAGCTAGAGGGCGCTGTTTAACGTTACAACAATTATTGCGCATTATCATGAGAGTTTTAAATAGCACCCTATGTATCTTCACAGTTAAATAGTGGACAAAATTCCTAAACAGTCGGCGCAAACCGCAACTTCCTATCTTTTTTCAAACCGAAGATATCAATAAAACAAATGTTTGACCGCTGACTATGTAACATCTATTACATATTTTACGTAGAAAATGAATTTAAATTAATTGAAACCATTTAATTAATGCTGCCCTAAATGTTGTCGTTCATCGTTTTCGATGCACTTTAGCATCTAAAACCGACAATGTATGCAAAAGAAGAGAATACAATGATAAATAATAATCAGTTCTTAGCGAATGCACCCGTCATAAAATTAGTAGGCTGTGAAACAAAATTGAAAGCAATAGGTCAAAATATTGGAACAATTGAATTTCATGTCAATATAATTTAGTTGCGATTTTTCAAAGCTGGTTCTCGATTTTGTTATTGCGTGTGATTGTTTGACTTTTTCGTGTAGTTTGAGTTTACTTGTTATTGTTTGTGTTACGTTACTGTTAGTTTGTTAGTTTTTCTTGTCGTTTTTTGTGTTACGTTAGTGTTGTTAGTATTAGTATTAGATAGTCTTAGTGCTGTGCTGTTAAGTGTTACAAAATGCTTTATACCAACGAAGAGTTATTTGATATGATAGATGTCTATTTTGAATGCATGAGAAATGCTATAGTTGCTGAAAGGGTATATGCGCAGCAATATCCCGATAGACGGCACCCGAGTAAAAAGGTTTTTCTGCGAGTTGTCCATCGTTTGTTCAATCCACATCTAAGTACTAGAAGTATTGCACGGGATCTGGGAGTAACTCGATCTACCGTTCAAAACATTCTCATAGAGCACAGGTAAGCGAATCTTCAATGTTGAAAATCTACTGTAAACTTAAAAAGGTTTATTTAATACTTATCCTACTGTTGAATCAGTAGTGATCATCTTACATCTTTCAGGTTACATCTATATCACTTAGTCCTGCATCAGGCATTGACTGCTGCAGATTTTGATCGAAGACTAAACCATTGCCACTGGCTCTTGGGTATGATGACAGACGATCTCCAAATTCTATCACGTATATTGTAGACAGATGAGGCCACCTTTCATAGTAATGGCAGTGTAAATGTCCATAATATGCACTATTGGTCAAGAACGAATCTGCACTGGATGCAAGAAGTTCAGCACCAAGTTCGTTGGTCTGTAAATTGTTGGAGGGATTCTAGATTCTAGAAGGGCAAATTATCGGTCCATTCTTTTTTAATAACCAACTAAATGCCCCTAGAAATTCGAACACGAATGCTGTTCCAGGTAGATGGATAGGACGGGGCAGCATTTTTTCATGGCCGGCTAGATCACCGGATTTAACATGCCTGGATTTTTATTTATGGGGTCAAGTAAAAGATATAGTTTTTGCAACCGGACCCACTACACGTGATAACATGATTAGACGAATAAGGGACTGTATGCAAACTATTTTAGTAGCTGAACTAGAGAGTGCAGTTTGGTCTACGCGGGAAAGGTGCTATTTAAAATTTCATGATAATGCGCAATAATTGTTGTAATGTTAAACAGCGCCCTCTAGCTATCACGTCAAAATTTATTCGGACTATCTTTATACAGCATATTATTAAGTAAGAAGAGCTCTTTTAAACGAGACCTAGTTTGTTCAATTCTGTTAACTTATACCGAAGTTATTTCCATTTAAATAAAAACTTGTTTGACGTTCTCCCACCACTACAACTTATAAGAGAGAGTAAAATACTCTAAGCAAAAAAAATCAGAAATTTTGCAGTCTTTACTACGGCAATATTTAAAATATATTTATATTTGCATATTTTTGGAGAAAGAACCAATTATATGATCGGCCATAACAGTTTCGCCCCCTAGCGGCCATCTTACAAACTTGAAAATAATTTCCCGTAATTTCTCGTAGCCGGTACATAAGCTTCATACGCATTAACAATGAATAAGTTACTTAAATATTAAAACTTAGCTGTAATCTGATGAATGCAGTCCCGAGAGTAAGAGTTTTCTGCTAGCGATGATATCGACCGTTCGGGAAGTTAGGTAACCCCAGGATTCCTCTTAGGAAATGGTGTGCGAAGAGAAACGGAAGACGTTAGGCTCTCTCGATGAAGTTATGAAACATAACCGAATCCTGTTAGACGTGGTAGCCACCGGTTGCCTGCAGCTTATATAATGCGAAACCGTAGTGTGGTCCTTAATTGACAAGGAAGGTCTTAATCAGCCATTCCAGCACTACCTGGAGTTATCCAGGTATAACACACAGCGAAATCATAAGGTCAAGAAACGTGGGTGAATTTAACCGGATTTAAACTTAATCAATAATTTTTATCGAAAATCTTGTAACACACATAAATGATCTGTGTAAATTTCAATTTTAAGATGCACTCGAATTTTATTTTCAACAAATAGAAAATTAGCAAAATGCGCGCCAAATACGACTTTCGTCGTAACATATTACTCACGACACACGTTTTATATTGCTCTCGACACACGTCCCATATTCTTAAAATAAAACCGTAACAGACTGTCTAGTGGAATCCCGGTGATTCCTTTCGTTTGAGAAAATATTTCGATATCACTTATGAACAAAGAAAATAGAAGAGGACTTAGAGGATCTCCTTGAAGAATTCCTTTAGTGATTTTTATTACAAACAGACTCTTTGCTTAAAAATTGTTTTAGAGTGTTCAATACCATCTAGATTTCTTGACAAATTGTTTATTGCGATGTGAAGTATATTGGTTTTTTGTTTTTCCCAAATTAGCTTAATTTTATCTTTCTTTTGATTGTTTTGGACCGAGTTAGGTTGATTTAAAGTGATGTTATGTAGTTCACAGCCGAAACTAGTATTTCATCATTTATGTGAAATTTCTTAATTGCCTCGATGGTTTCAAAATTAACCCAAATTAAATCGACTCTACTATTCCCTGAGTGGTTAATAAATGTGTATTCACCTGGTGTGTCTTTTTGAGTTCTGCCATTAAGATCCCACAAACAATATCTTTCCATAGTTTCTACTAACAATCTTCTTTTACACGTTTCTTTTAGGTCTTTTGAAATTCTATTGGTAATCAGACATCCGAAATATTCAGGTTGAGCGTCATCATAAGAATTTAAGGTGCTTATTCTGCTTTTAAAATCCCCTCCAATAATCAATTTATTGTTTTTGTAAGTGGATATAATATTTTGTATAGTTTCATCTAATAATTCAATTGGTATTTTATCGTCGCTAACTAGGTTTAAGATAGCAGCAGCCAATTATGTAATACAAAGAAGCAATTTTAATTCTTACAAACAATGAGAAACTATTATTACATATACAGTTAATTTTGATTTTCCTACAAATTAGTGATTTTTTTATTAAAATAAGAATTCCACCACTAGCTTACTAAAAATATATGTAAATCAAATTTTACATAAACAAATTATATCATAACTGAAAAAACCTTAGCAGTTCCAATAAAACATGGATAAGTCTGTTGTTTCGCACATTTCTCTATTGGTTCCTACATTTGGTGATTCTATTGCACTTGTAGTTTTTTGAAAACAAAAAATGTGAGAGGTTTTCTTCTTTCTTTTTGAGCCTGCAGTCGTGATGGTTCCAAACAAACACTTCGTCGTTTATAACTAATTTTTGGTAAAAATCTTAGTTTTTTTACCTAAAGGTCTTTCTTTTTTTGCTATTTCTTGAATCTTTTTTTGAATTTCCATTTCCTTTACTGTGTAGTCGTTGTCAATATACACCTTACTTCCTGCAAGTTTGTTTTTGTTAGACATCACTGAAATCTTTTTTTGGAACGTTTGAAGTTTGGTTTTAATGTAGTTTCTTTGTTTTTCCTTTCCTATTTTGTATGCTTCCGTTACTCTAACGTTAACCCCAATTCACCCTTTGATACACTGTTCTACTACCTCTTGACTAATTTGTTCTTTACCAACTTGCATGTTTTTAATGATACAGTTTTTCTTTTTCAGTTTCTCTTAAGTCTCAATGTAATTTTCCAATTTTTTAATTTTTTCAAGTTCCATTCTTCCTGTCTTTGCTTTATTTTCCATTGTAATTTCAGTATTTTTGTCTATTTTCATCAAACTCTTGCTTCGTTTCTTTTCTTAGGTTTTCTATGCCGTTTAATGCTTCCTCCATTTCTCTATTCTGTAAGCTAACTTGTGACCTGATCGTTTTTTTACTTTTTTGAAACGGTGTTTCGGAGCTCGTTTTCAACATTACTTTTTCTTCTCTTTTACGTTTGAAAAATACACTTATTTGTACGTTGTCTTGTACTGCTATTAAATTTTTCAGTGTTCATTTGTGCAACACATTTATATTAGTAAATTATTTAATGCATTTACTGCTATACACTGTTAAATATAAATTATTGTCAATTTTAGATATAGAATATTGGCATTCTTTGCGATTATTAAACTCGTGTATTGCAATTTTGGAGGTCACGAATTGTTAATACTATTTATCGATATGAGTAAATAAGCGTTAAATGTACTTACTTCTTTAAGATCACTTTTATTTATTAATACTTTTTTATCTATTGTTCCCATAAACACAATGAAATTCAATGCACTTTAACAATTAAAACTCTTAAAAGTAATTGAATATTAAAAAATTAGTTAAGAGCGATGCTTTACACGACTTTACTTCAGCAAATAATGAAACTGTTAGTTTGCAAATGACCACTTACAAATTTAAATATTTTTTATGTCAATAAAATAATGATAATAATAAATGATACAATGCTGGCCAACCTATCAAATAAAAACGAGAAAAATCATTTTTATATATTATTTTGGAGTAAACTTAGTTATCGGAAAAATTTTATTGCAACTAACTTCAAATTTGGAAATAAAACTCCATTGATAATTAATAACTATTATCTAAATGCAAAATTTTCTGGAAAAACATCTATTTCATTATAAAATTTAGAGATGACTTAAGATTGATTGAATAATGTTAGAAAACCGATTTTCAATTATTAGATTAGTCCCTAAAACTTAATAGAGATTTATTACTACCAGCATCATATATATAAAAGCTCTTTGATAAATGAAAATAAAAATGTGTATCTGTTAATGATACATCACAAGAAACTGTTACATACTTCCATATTTTTATTCATTGTTCATTATCTACATTTAACTAAAACGTACCTACTAATATTTTAAACGTTTCAATTATAGAAGTATTTATTTCATATATGATCTATTGTAAATATAAAAGTATTTATTTTATTTGTATGTATATTATTATAATAATATGCAAATTATTTCAAGTTATGAACCTAATTTAAACTGACACATCTAACTAAAACGTCCTTCAATTGTTATGATTAAAACGTAAACTGCTTTGAAGATTATGTAACGAACATTTTGATATTTTATCGGGTTGTACTTGAAAAGTCATTTACTGTTGTTGTATTTGCAATTTTATGTAACTCTTTGAAATAAAACGATTTTGATATCATGTTTATAATTACCATAGAACGGTATTTGATAAACATTAATATGATCGTAATCATTTGAATGTGATTTTAAAAAGAAAAAAGGTCATCAAAAGTCCTAATGTAAGGAATAAATTCACCTACTATCTATTAATTAGTGATCTAGAATGAAAATACTGAAACACTAAAACTTTTACTAATAACAATTATTTGTGTATCAAGTTTGATATGAATGATGATATTAATGACTGAGGCGTAGCCGAGGCCAAAAAGCAAACGAGGACGAAATCATACTTCTTGCAGTGGTGCACACAATAGTTATTGTGTAACTCGATCGCGAGTACTTTTTGAGTAGATCTCGAGAAGAAAAAATTTATACTTAGTATACTATTGGCGCGGAGTAATAAACCTGTCAGAATTATCGAATCTCCCGTATTGCAGTGGCGTAGGTACCTGACACGTTTGGAAAATCATATTTTTAGTAGGTAAATATATTATAATAGTAAAATCTACCTTTATATGTTATTTATTTTATTTGTATAGTAGATCACATTACAAATTTTACTTCTTACGTATTATATACCATTATTTTTGTATCTTGGTATAATACCCACATCTACGGCTATGATTCTTGTTTCGTCAGTACCTGGGCTGATGGCAACGTGTTTACACAGACTAACCTATTGTTCACAGACCCTAGACGGGTCGATATGCTGCAATAGCGGCACAATGATCGTATTTTGGTTAGAATTTATTGGTTTTTACTTAACCGTAGAAGTGCCGCTTTCACAAGAAAATAAAGAATTATTTCAAGCAATTATGATTTATTACTTCGCGCCAATAGTATACAGACTATAGTGAGTAAGCAAATAATTTCAGTGTCGTTTTGCAGGTGTACGCCGCACGTAGTCGAATGCGATATTGTTAAATGACCGCGCGGCGGAGCTTTGACGTCCGGGCAGCGAATGGCGGCGACCTTTGACGCGAACCGCACGTGTCACGGTGGTACAGATCAAAGTGCGACACTATCTGCCGCTTTTTCTAGAAATTTCCGGCGGCGCGTTTGATATAAATGTTGCGCTTGCAGGAATTTGAGTCAGTCTGTAACTTGAAGGCAATAACTACGTCGATACAAAGTTTATTGTCAAATAGTACAAAATGAGTGCAGCAAAGAAATGTAAAACGTATCATTTTAATAACGATTGGGAGGAAGAATTTTTCTTTTGTATGTTGAAGGATAAGTGCATTTGTTTGTCTCATTTGCCGTGCGTCAGCTGCAATACCTATAAGCGTGATAACTTAGAGAGGCATCATAAAACGGCTCATAAAAACTATGAAAATGATTTTCCGCCACAGAGTGAATTAAGAAAACGAAAAGTACGTGATTTGATATCTAGTTTGAAAAAAAAAAACCATGTTCACAAGACCAGCCAAACAATCAAAAGCTGCTACGATCGCGTCATTTAAAATATCTCATGTATTGGCGAAACACAAGAAACAATTCGAAGATGGATCGGTTGTGAAGGAAGCATTTATTGAAGCGGGTGAGACTGTATTTGGAGATTTTAAAAATAAAACAGAAATTATGTCTGCTATTAGAGAACTTCAGTTATCTCGTCCGACTGTCACAAGGCGTATTGAAGTCATGAGTCAGGACATGGCAGATAAACTAAAACATGATACATGGAATGTACATACTTTTCTTTACAGTTCGACGAATCCACCGATATGACACTGCCCAGCTCTGTATTTTTATTCGGATGGTATTCAATGACCTGTCGACTAAGAAAGAGTTTTTGACAATCATTCCTCTGAAGGGAAAGACCTGTGGTTTTGTGGCATTGTGTCGAGCTAATGACAATTTCCCTTCATTTTTTCCTTCCATTACATTATACATCAACAAGTTTTGTGTTCAAAAGTTCTAAACACAGAGGAAATTAAGGGAATTGCAACACAAATTGTGAATTCCATCTGTGCACGTAGCTTGCAACGGTGGCTCTTTAAATTGCAGTTGGAAGATAGTCAGTCAACGGAACACACTGATTTGGTTCTTTACACGGACGTCAGGTGGTTGAGTCGCGGAAAATGTCTAGAAAGGTTTCAAGAATTATTGCCCGAAATTACAGCTTTTCTGGACAAAAGAGGTGATGACACTCAGATGCTGAAAAACGGAAAATGGGTGACTGATTTAGCATTTTTGCATCACAATGCACTTAAACACCATTAAGTTGGAGCTTCGAGGTAAAGGAAAAACTATTATTGAGATGATAAGCGCAGTAAATGCGTTCAAAAGTAAATTGCAACTTATGATAGATCAACTGAAAAGAAAAGATCTGAAACGTTTTCTGTATTTGAAAGCAAGAACTCCTCAGTTGAATTATGATCTCTATGAGGCAGAATTATCGAATATCTTGGGACAGTTCGAAATACGTTTTTATGATTGCAGTAAATTGGCAAATATCGCATCATTTATGAGTTATCCTTTTTCGTGTAAAAACATTGAGGAATTACCTTCTGAAATAGCAAGTCAGTTTAATATGGACTCATGTTCTGAGTTGGTGCAGATTATATCAGATATACATCTCAAAGCTACAGCATCTGATACAAAATTCTGGCGTTGTATATCTGAAGATAAATATCCGAATCTAAGGCCAATCGCCCTTCAACTGACGGCAATGTTTGGGTCAACTTACTTGTGCGAGTCTGCATTTTCTGAATTGAAGATAATTAAGTCAAAATATCGCAGTCGACTAACTAACGAACATATGTCATCGTGCTTGCGATTAGCGCTCAGTGGTTACGTACCGTCTTATGAAAAGTACGCTGAGGACATGCAGTGCCACGCTTCAACATCCAAAGTCACTCCTTAGTTTTAACTTTTTAAGTTTTTAATTTTAAGTTTAACACCAGAACTCTTTTGTTTTGTAACAACCAATAAACTCGCAATTTTGAATAATTATAAGTTTTTTCATTGATATTTTAGAGAAAATACTAATATTTATCTATGCCACGATACACCCTACCTACCTGCACGACAACTCTGAATCACACGTACTTGCAGCCTCTCACAGTCGATGGTAAGTAGTCTAACAATATTGAGGTAGATCGCCAGCAGTTCAAGTTTGACCGCCCCTGGTGTAACTAGTGCAAAAAGTGCATTGACTTCGTCTCGAGCGCAAACTTCATGCATCGTGCGTCAAATATACTTTTTGCACGTGTTGTACGCAACATTTTTTTTACGATCAAAAAAATTAAAAAAAAATTAAAAAACTACTTTTTACACTAGTGCAAAAAAGTGAAACTTTTGGCACAGTAATTGCTGCAAAAGTAGTCATTTTTGCACGATTGTAGAAAAAATTTTTAGCGACTTTTATTCTAAATAATGTTCTTTGGAAATTTATTTGTGATAAATGTAGGTAACTATGTACCTATGAAATGAAAACGGCCAGAAAAATAGTTATTTTAGACGACTACTCTCGAAAGTAACCATATCACAACACAAAGATGTGTCCGAAAATGCAAAATATATACTTTTTAATTTTCAAATATATTATATTTTTTTGGCAAAGATGATCTTTCTTTTTTCTAAGACAGTTTAAAACTTTACGCAAAGTACTAGATTTGGGGCATCAAATTTTACAAAGAATCTTTGTAAATGGTTCCAAAATATATGGTCTAACATATTCGAATTCGGATATAGTACACCTATTTAGGTTTTTAGGCTTACTATTTTTTAAATTAAAGGTTAGAATTACGAGAGTAATATTAAAGTGACAATAAGTTCAAAATGCGTTTAGTCCCTTTGGAGCAACATAATTGTTCTGATGATATAAATTTTTTTTAAATAATACCTAAATTAATTCTATTTAGACTCACAATTGTCTCTTTAACATCTTATTCATTTTGTGCTAAATTTTTAATAGTTTTAGAAAATTTACCGCGCGGTCCTCGATCTTCAAACATCCATTATTCTCATTTTCCCAGGCCTATCTGGATGTTATTTGGTTACATTATAAAGAAAAAGTCATATCATTCCATTTGATTTTTTTGATTTTTTTTAAATTTGGGTCATGGTGTCAAAACTAGCCCCCTTGGCGGAGAAGGATTCAACTAAATTAACTATATTTTAGTTGATTCTTATTGCTTAAGGAATGCTCTTTTTAACGATACAAAATTTGTTAAAATCGGTCAAACCGTTAAGAAGTTAAAGCAGGTTATTGCAAAAACAATTAAACACCCCCCGCCATCTTTGTTTTTGAAATAACTGAACTTTTGTTTTTACGAAAATGATAGATAAACTGGTTCTCTTTACAAATGTGAAAAAAAAATTTTGTTTGTTATTAAATTATTATTAAAATTTAAGATTTCAGTTACGCCCTCTGGTGGTCATTTTTAAAACTTGAAAATATTTTCCTTGCGATTCTTCATGGCCGATTTACCTAATATTTTTTTACACCAAAGTCATACGACGAATAGTTCCCGAGATATGGCTGAGGAACAGTCTTATTGGGTCACTCGGTACTTTAGTTGCAGAGACGATATATTATATTTTTCCCGAAATCCCAAATTTGAACAATTTTTTTAACGTTCTTTAAGGAGTAAAGGTAATCAGCTGTTTTCATTTTTACGATAAATGTTTAACCCCGCTTATGCGCGTTTCTAACATTTACATACATTTTACACATCTCTATCGGCAAAAATGTGAACTTAAAAATCGTCGTATAATGAATTACTTTAGTGCCGATTTTATTTACTTTGTATTACTAACAACTCTTTCTCGATTTGAATCTCTACCTCTGGATGAAAACTTGAAACATTAAACTAGGGCAACCTAATTTACGTCATGGACCGAAAAATATTTTTGATCGACAAAAATTATTAAAATAACTAAATTTATTTATTTCTGTACTATTTAAAACATTAAATAAATAACAAGAAGAGCCAAGGATTCAACAACACAAATTTTAACAAATATGTGATAATAATTAACTAACCATCTAAGCTTAAAGATAATAATTAGTAATTATGTGTATTGGAATCTATATAAAAAAAAATTATGACATCTCGATTACAATAAAATTATCATGGCAGCTTGATTAATTTGGGACGTTATTTAATATTATTCTTGGTATTTTTTTAATTTTATATAAATGAAATAAAACTATACTTTTTCTACGACCAGTATGCAGTATCTATGAGTTATATCAAAATTTAATTTAAGATTTAACTGTCAGTTTGACAATTAAAAAAAAATATCTGTTTTCATGACTACCAAACATTATTTTATTCTTAATAATTATCAAGTTTACTTTTTTATTTGAAGTGTAGACGTCGTTTTGATAGATTTTCAGGTTAGATACATAAATGTCAGTTTCAAATCAAAACGAGCAACTAATCAGCTTTTGAAACTACATTCGGTCAATTGGGGTATATATACCGTTACTAGTAATGAAATGATTTTCTGCAGATGTTTAGATATGATAATTTTTTAGTGGTTTATGACTACAAAATGTAAAGTTTTCATAGTGGTTAAAAAATATTTCGTCCTTATAACATAAAATACTATTTCGGCCGCTTTTGAGTACTAAAAATTTACTTTTTGTTATAGTAGAGTTCTCACGCGCCCGAAAGTGCCTTAAAATTGATTCTGTAGGCATTTAAAGACTAAAAGCTAAAATATGGCTAAAACGATAGCTTTTATACAAGGAAATGGGGTGCGATTTCTAATCCATATTGTGACTGTAGAAACGAAACAAAGATCGTTGCATATATTGTAGATGATTGTTCATTAACAAAGTTCAAAGGAGGGTTTGTAAACTTCTCATAATTTAAAAGATAAAGCTGTGACTTGGGCGTTTGAACCTTCGCAAAAGCTGTCTTGTTACATTTTATGAATTCTAATTTATTTTCTATAATGTTTACACACTTACTCAATATTATTACATGAATACTAAAGTAATTCAAGCTTAGCATAGTCTAGATTTTAGTGGTTTTCCTAAACCTTGAAGCAAAATGCGTTTGCAATACGAACTAATCCACAATTGCACACGGTTTTATTACCACACAATACAGGTTTATACTGAACTTCTGGGGCACATACATAACACTTAAATCACAATTACGTAGATCCCACTTTAGGAAAATTTCCAAACGACAGATAAACAATTATCCACAAAATTCTTTAAGAGAATAATATGCATCCCTACCACACTGTTTTACAACATGCTTTAAACGATACTGATTATGATATAGACTGGAGCACTGCTACTGTATATAGGAAATATGATTCAGTAAAACCGGATATTCTTCACTTTTATTATAGTTGAAATAAGTTATCGCCACATTATAAATTAAATGTACGTCATCATTCAGACCCACAATATTTGAATCGGATTGTTTGAAAAAAATAAAAAACCGGGGTTTTCAAGAAAACCAACATACAATGAAAGAGAGTGATGGAAGGATACAGAATCCCATTAGAAGCTTGTCCAGGGGTAAAATAGTTACCGAAATTATATTACATAAATGCATAAAAAAATGAGGGAAGACGTTTTTAAACATTTGTGAGCTTTTAGCCGCTAAACTTCTAACCGTTTTGTGTTTCTTTATTTTATGGTTATTACTTATGTTGGCAGCATTAGATACGCTTTAAAACTACACTTTAAATCAATTTGTTTTTCTGGCTAAGGTAACTTGATCTGATTGGAAGTTCTCAAGTTTTTAACATTTTTTCCTCTGTCAAGAACTGGTGAAGGTATCACTATGCCGTTATTACTAAAATTTAGCCAATTTTATAACAGCTAAGAGCCTGCTAAGAAAAAAAGTACCATTCTATTAACTTTTCCCAAAAATCATATAAAAAAATAAGTAATTACTTCAGATTATGCTATTTAGTTTATTTCTTTTAAACTAATCAGTTCAATAACAAAAAATTCTCTTAAAAGAACATAAAATGCTTTTTCAAACGACACCAAAAATATTAAAATAGGTTGAACGGATTAGGGAATACTAAAAAGTAAATTCCGAAAAATGTATTGACTTCTCCCTTCTTTATTATGAGAGATACGAAAAATTGTAAAATTATACTGTAACGCACAAGCCATCAAATGATGCTTTCAAAGTTATGGCTCATTATCCCACTTTCCCAGATAGTGCATGAATTTTTTGTTTTCTTATATCAGTTATTAACGCCCCCCTAATGATCAATTTACAAAGTTCAAAATAATTTCCAGAATTTCTCTCCATTTTATTCATAATAGGATTTTTTCTTCAAATCTCTAAGAGTTACCATTTTCGAGATATAGCCACTCCATACTTTAGCGGGTCCCTTTAGTAGATAAGATCCGCCAGTCTTCTAAAAATACATCCATAAATTTTTGAAACTCCAAAGTAACAACTAAAAAGATAACGCACTCCAATAAATGATACTGAAATAAATTTGATCGAAACACATTTTTCTTCTTTTTTAATTTTTTTACGTTTTTTGCAAGCGCAAATGGAGACGTTTGGACCCTTTTTTATGAATGGTAAAAGAAGACATTTCGTTTTTGGATGCAACAAATCTTGATGGCATTGTCAGCGATTGACTTGAAGGGAACTGATCTTTTCGCTACTTCTTTCGCTACTATTATATTTGTGTTCTAAAATACATCCATAAATTTTGAAACTCGAAAGTAACAACTGCAAGAAAACGCACGCGCTAAATAATACTAAAAAAATTGACAAAATGGAATTTTTTTTTAATATTTCTCTTTTTTGCTAGCACTGTCGGGGGACGTCTGTGGACCCAGTTGTTATGGGATGTGTAGCTTAGATCCTTGTTGTGAATGCCTTCTGTATACTCACTGTTTGTTGTAAATGAACAAAATAAGTAAGTATAAGAATACGAGAACACTTTAATTACGACAAATTCAAGAGAATTACGCGTATTACTTTATGTTTAGTATAAGCATACCTAGGTTAGGGAACATGCTTTGTACAATTTTGCTTACAAAATCACGATTTTTACTATTTTTACATTTGTGGAATAATGCCTTAATTATCCAAAACGTCTCCATCTACCGATTACGTTTTCTTAAAATCAATTTCGCTTTTCTTTAAGAAGAAGTGTAGGCGTCAATACACTAAAGTATTCTTCAAAACAAAGTTCTCTCACTTAGATTTGTTTTGATATAAAATTTTAATTTAGAAGCTACTTTATTTAGTAGAGCAAACAAATATCGCCTAATAGCACAATTTTTTCGGACTACTTTAGCCTTAGTAGGTGTCCACAAATTTTAATTAGCCAGCAATGGAGTTTAAAAAAGTTTAAGATGATAGCAATGGAAGGAGTGAATGTTAACAGGCATCCAAAATAATATTTGAATAAATCCGTTTCATAAATATGATGATAACCAGTTGATTAGGGATCGGTTGGAGGCTATTCATGGTCGTCACGGGAGACATGGGTCTCCAGAAACTCAGATTTTAATGATAGTAGTATTTTTTTCTTGTTGCTATTTTTTTCCGAAATTTCGTCGATTTATTTATTTCTAGGGCGGTACATTTTAAATATTGTATTGTGATGTAAGTGTTATGTATGGTGCCCCAGAAGATCAGTATAAACCTGTATAGTGTGGGTGACAAAACCGTGCAATTGGTGGATTAGTTCGTATTAGCAAGCAATTGTTTCAAGGTTTAGAAAACCACTAAAACCTAAACATGCCAACCCTTACCCACCTTAGTATTTATATGTAATAATATTAATTATGTGTAAACATTATGAGCTAAGGTAAATAAGAACATAAATATATAATATCACATGTGCCATTGCATTACGACATATAATGACAATGACGAAAAATAGTAGGTTAAAGAAATACAAAAAAATAGTGGAAAAACAGATAATCAGGACAGAGAATACAAAATGTTGCTGAACTTCAGATGTCCTTCAGGATTCATAAGCCATAACATAGATTCATCCGTTAAATGTTGAATGTTCACAAACCCTCCTCTTTGTTAATTGGACAATCCTCTATAATATGTGTAACGGTCCCTGGTTCGTTTCACAGTCACAATTTCCTGACTAGAAATTACACCCCATTTAAAACAAATATAGAGTTGCAATTTGAGCTGCATGTTCTTATACGATTGACTTTTGATCAAATTTTCTTTTTGATCAAAGCCCGACTTTCTATTGTTGGATCATCAATGAGATGTTAATTAAAAACATCAACTCCAAACCATAATTTTTTCCATTCGTCAACTATAGAAAAAGACGTAAAAGACGAAGTTAAGTAGTCTTGCAACCATATAGGATTTTCGAGATTTAAGCCTTTTGTCAGGAGGGTTATCAATGTCAGTCCTAATGACACAGTCCTAGCTTTTTGAGTTGTCCGATAAATGCATTTCATGTGAATAAATGCACAAGGTATTTCAAAACGCAGTATTTTATGAAGTAACAGAGTAAACAAAATGAAAAAAAGAAAAATGGTAGAATAAAACATGAGGCTTTAAATTGGCTGTAATATAGCTTGTATAACCCTACAGGACGTTTTGAAGACATTTTTATAGCACCTGGTATAATATCGAAATCATTAGTTTTAATTAAACAATTCAAAACAGTGATATTCCTAAGAGAAAAACCAACAATTTGATAAAAAATCAACAAAACAAACAAAAATGTCGAAAATACATAACATCAAATTTGAGGTAACTTTTTGGTTGTGCGTTAATTTTCAATTAATTAGTATTGTTTTATATTATATTATATGGTTTTAATTAACTATTTAATGTATCCTATTTTAAAAATATATTGTTTATTATATTAGTATAAATCACAATTAAATTAGGGTCATATTTTAAAATCCTAGCTAAAATTTTTGAAAAAATGTAAAAAACTAGTCAAAAAGTTCAATCTTTGAATTGGAAAATAATTTTTTGGTCTGACATAAACGCTCAAAATTGCTTCAAAACTATAAAATTCCACACGAGAAACTTTTCAAAATGTATGATAGATCATAAATAAATCTATTTTTCTTCAGATTTCAGGCACGTGTGGTTGAAAAAACTGTTATTTTATGCTATTGTATTCTATTGCCATTTTTTACTTACCATCATACCTAAATTGCCTGTAAATTTTTTTTCTCTGCTTCACTAAGAACCAATTAACTTGAAGATATACATTTAAAATGAGACTTTTAACTGGTTTATACATTTTATAAGCAACGCAATGTCTCAGATTCAGATTAATCCATTGAAGAGGCTTTTAAATTTATTCTTCCACATCCCAAACAATCTCTAGACTGAGTTTCTTGTTCTTATGTGATTTCTATTATATCTTTGTTTGGCAGCAGTTATTGGGTTTAGTAAAAGTGTTGACAAATATGAACTTGTTGGGTAGCCATTGTCCCCCAATAGTAATCCATTTATGCTCCGATTCTAAAGTCAAAAGATGTTACAAACTTAATAGGCAATGTGATACCTATTGATAATATTCACTTCAAATACTGTTTTTAATTAACATTCGCCTCATATTCTGAGTATCGGTACTTACTTCTATCGAGTAATAATGTGAATAATTGTTTTGCATTGTGTATTGCACGAATAACCTCTTAAGAGTAGAACTCATTTATATTTGAGAATTCGGACATTAAACAACACTATCACCTCAATGCTTAGATAATACAAACCCTTTTCTATTGATATACTGTAATGGATTTTCACCTCCGGGACACTTCTATGATGCATGGAAAATTAGCGAGTTGATAAAACCTTTCTGCTTGGTGTCTCTTATTTCTTGTTCGCTTGTAGGAAATTTTATGAATCGATGCCAAAGTCTAGCAAAGAGCCATTACCACTCTTCTGTTAATACGACTTAAAGTGGATTGGATGTAATTGACAATGATCGGCTGTAATGTTTAAAACAGTTTTAAAGCTTTTTTGTCAATTTAAAATGTTATGCAGATAGTTACCCATATCTCTAGAACTTCTTCTAATACATTTAAATCCTCTATCGCTAGACTAAATTTAAATTTGTTGACACCTACTAACGCTGTTAATGTGGAAGGTATTCAGAAAATTGTACTATAGGTAAAGTGTTTTTTCCCCTTACTAAATAAAAAGTAGCTACTAAGGTAAGCAGCTTCCAAATACCGACTATGCATACACTAAGGTACGTAGCGACAAAGTAGCTACTATCTCTCTACTAAATATGACTATGCATATGACTGATTATGTTTAGTATAAACTTTTTTTACCTATTTCCAACGAGTTAGTCGCTAGGAAACAACGACGTACTAATGCAGGACCTTGTATACTCGTATTAATAAAAAACGATGTTGATATCAGTAACATCTTTTTTGGCCTCCTGAACTGTAAATCACATTTTTCAGTTGTTCATTTTCTCTGCTTTAAACTTAATTTTTAAAAAAAAATCGGGAAAGTGCGGCTACTATGCGGTAAAGTACCGCTACTATGCGGTAAAGTACGACTACTGTGCGGTAAAGTAGTGACTGATTTATCTAGTTACTTGGGAACGTTTTATAAATAAATTAAGTATAAAATCCTGATAAATTGATAATAAAAAATTTAGTTTACAATTCATATTTGACACGATAATGTACAGAATTGTTAATTTTTTTATTGATAATGATATTGTTAGGCTTATTAATACGTCAGTTACACAAATTAATTGGACACATATCAGGTGAAATAATTTTTTGTTCTTTTTTTACTTTTTGATGATGATCGTCGACAAAAAAAATATTATACAGCTTTGAGTTTGAGGAACGAACCCGAATTACTCTAATGTAAATAACTATTACTGTTTTTTTTTTATTAAAATACACTTTAAAGACTCCTATATTAACATAAATCTTGTTCTATTTATCGATCAAAAAAAAATGTTACTATATTGTTCTTTGATTTTGCCAGAAAAAAAGATATTCATTAATTTAGACTTTTTGACTTTTCCGTTAGATACAGTTTCCCGTCTATGAATTTATTAATAATATTAAAAATTAAAAATGAAATTAAAGAAAAAAATAAATTTTTTAAAATTGTGAAAAATAAAAAAAAAAGAAATAGAAAAAATAAAGATTTTTTTAAAAGGAAAAGCAGTAATAAATAACTTGATGCTGCAATGTGTCAATTTGTTTTTATCTGAATTTAATTTCACAAATGAGTAGATATGATGTATCTCTGCGTGAATTGCTTTTATTACAAGAAATCATATTTTATGTTTATTTTAATGCACCATTGAATTCATTTTTTGCATTATGTAGTAATTACGAGAACAATTAATTCGTCATGAAAATTTAAAAAGTGCAATTTGTCTCAAATTCGGATTTTTATTGCAAAATTATTTTAAAAATATAAACATGTAGATATACCGTCAAACATACGCCTCGTGCAAAATTAAAATTTCAAAGAGAATCTGCAAATTTCCCATATTAAGATTAGGTAGCGACAATTATCGGAAGACTTTCAAATTTTAGTTTTATTTCTTAAACCGAGAGTTCGCTAGCTGTTTCATATATACAACCCTTCGACTTTTTAGTTTTATAAGCAAATAACTTGAACGTACCAAAGTCATCAGGGTATCGACTCTAGCTTAAGATAATGGTCGTGGTTTTGCTGTTGCTAACTGGTTTTCTTAGCAGCAAGTAGGAGTGAATGTAACCTGCTATTCACCTGTTATTCTAAAAGAACTTACTTACGTAACATTCTCTTCATCCTTAAAAAGCTTATTCGAAACTAGATTTTTACCTGATGCTACGTAATGATTCTCTTATCGAACTTGCAACACAAGTACGTGGGTCAAGGAGTCAAGAATGCAGCACTGGGCATCGTTATCTATTGCTTTGGAAATAGATATACATCTTTTACGTGTACTTTTCTGTGATTTATAACTGGTATTGTTCAAAAATAGATGAAAATAGTCGTTGCATTAAAATTCTCGGTGAAATAAAAACAATAACAAACAGGACCAATTTATTGCAAAATTATCTACTTTTGAATACAGCTACTTTGCTATCAACACACAATGTCTAAATAGTACGGTACGATTTCATTAACATACAAAAGTTAAAATTAGATAATCACATACTACTTAATTATTTGTTTATATTATACATTTTTGGGATATCACAGCAAATGAGAGAATCACATAGAAGCAACTACTTATCCTTCTTAAAATTCTTTTTCTCTGCATCGTCGTTTTCGAATATGTCAAGTAATGCAGGATTTTCGGTTTGATCGTCAAGATCCTCTGCAAGACCAATGAATAAATCTCTAAAAACAAATCCATCCATGTTCTTCGATAAATAATACAGGAAAAGCCAATCCGTTGAAATTGCAATAACGAGTGACTCTCAATTACTCTCCACGGATTTAATTTACCCGGACATGCGGTTGAAAATACCAATTCATTAAACTTTTGGCTTCTTGCATGCAGAATTACTGTTATTAAACGCCAAATCAATGCTAGTCCCGAAATAATAAATAAAATAAGAAACCAAAACCATAACATCACGTAAATTTTGTCATTTATTATATTAAGAGCCATGACACACATTGCATCGTGTGATTGTATTGAACCACTTGGACCGTACTTGTAAAAGGTGCACTTGGTTACCTGTAACGAAGAAAGGAGATTAATTATAATTATAAATCTACAAACGGGCAAACGAGATGAAGTGCATCTGGTGTAATAACAGATTGTTAATAATAAATAACCTAATTATCCTTAAACGTCTTGATAAAATCTGTCATTAGTACTTCATCAAATACATTAAACATTTATTGCAATTAAAATTTTTACTTAATGTACCTACTACTAATTGGTTTTATATACTTATTACAGAACATTCTTTTTGAAGAAAATGGTAAAAACTTTTTGTAGTTGTTTCCAGTTGCCTATATACATAAAGATTAATAACGTATCATCATACTTCATCAAATTAGATTTAATTGGAATATTGATAAGCATCACTTCGAACCGTTACTAGTTTGATATGCCATTAAGACTTTTATAATAAGAACATTTTAAACAAATTTTTAAAAAACCCGATTAGCTGTTAATAAATTTATATTTTAGAGGAATTAGTTCGTTTCAAAAGAATCACAATATTTTTATTTTCAAAATTTTCTATTTATCGATTTATTTATTATCATGTATTTAAGAAAGAGTTTCTTCATTTCCGTTACAAAAAATGATTCTTCTTGATGACATGTTGTTTTATTTAAAGAATACCAAATTCACAAGATGTATTTTAAATGTCAATAGAAAATTAGCTCAAGCTGGATTATTTCTAAAACCAAACCCTTTAAATCTTGTTACGAAATTCACGGAGTCTGAAATTTCTGTAAATGTGACACATAAAATATACATTTCAATAAAACCAGTATTAAGGTGTGAATGGAAAAATAGCCCCAAGAAAAATATCCACAAAAAAACCAAGGAAAAAATATCGAAAGAAAAAATTCACTGGAAAAAAACCTTCGGGAACAAATCCACAGAAAAACCCAATAACTATTAATAACTCGAAGTTCATGTTCAAACTGTTCCACTTACATAATTTTTATTACATTCTTATTGAATTTTAGTTGTATACGCTAGTTCACAAAAAAATGACTTTTCATTGTTAAAGGATAATCAATAAATAACTGTCAGATAATTCTGAATTTGAAAATATTTCAATGATCAGTAATTAGATAAAGTCTATCTATTGGAAAACTCCTCTTTTTAAAGCATTAACATAAAGTAACAAAATTCAATTTTATTATAAGATTTTTAAATGATTTAGTCAAAGTCAAATATTCATTTTAAAGTGAACGTGAAATGTATCGAACATCACATTCACTAAAATAGTTCTTATTTATTCCCTTGTTTGTGAACTTATTCATTAGAATCTAAACTCAGAACAATTCTTTGGTTTAATTTTTTTTTTTACTAAATATTCTAATTAATTGAAAATATTATTAAAAATTTACCACACTAACAATGACGGAAAACCAAAAGAATAAAGTCTGTAAATTGGTACCTACTTAGTACTTTTGGATTTTTGTTCTATGCGTTTTTTTGTAAGCTTATTTATTCTTTGATTTTTTATTTTTTCGTATACCTAGAGAGAAAGTATTGTAATCACGCTTTGAAAAAATTATGTATGTACTCTGACCTTGAGGCTAAACGAATAAAACGATTTGATTCAAATTTTATATGTAGATTTTTCTACAGGTTTTTCAGACGTGTAAATTTGAAAACTCGATTTTCTCAGAAACGGTTGTAACGATTTTCGTTAAAAGTTTCACACGTATAGTAGGTACATTACAATGTAGCCATCATCGTTTTTCCAGAAAAACTCAATTAAAGGGAGAATTAACCACTTAGTTAATTTTTTTCAAAACGACTGGAACTAATTTTCTCAAAATTAGTTCTTTCTGTACAATAAATTACGGTATAAATATACAGGGTTGTCAGCTAAGCGCGCGTCGGTCTATAGCTCCTAAACCAATGAGGTTAGGAATTTCGTTCATATGTCAATCTATACTATTTGTAAGAGTCTATTTTTGGAAAATATTTTTGAGTTCACAGGGTGTCCCAAATAAGTGTGACGATATGAAAGTCATTTTTTTAATGAGACACCCTGTATTTTTTGCATATTTCGGTTCACCCATGCACTCTATCAATTGCCGAAAATCTACTAGTTCTGGCATTTTAGGAGAAATAAATAAAAAATGGAAAAACATAAAATTTGCGGACTGGAAATAAAAAATTTTAAAAATTTCAAGATAATTTTTTTGGCTCACGGTTTGATATGGATTGAGTTGCGAAAGGTCTAAAGTTACTGTCAACCTATTAACATTTTGTAAATTTTGTACAGGGTTTCCAAAATTATGGCCGAAACATGACAAACTTCAAACCAATTTTTCTCGCGTTTTTCAAATGAAACCCCCTGTATATTTTTTCACCACTAGATGTAGAATTGAAAAATGAGTCTTTTTGTATTCACAACTGTACTCAAATTCTCGACGGTTTTCTAGATATTTACGAAAAACCATTTATTTTACTTTCCACAGTAAATTTTCATCAACAGAATACCTAGGCGGCTATGGAAAAAAGCTACTCGTTGGTATGACAATGTTATTAATTATTCGCGTAATCTTTTGACGTTCAGTGGCATCAAGTGCATATTTTATTTTCTTTTGTAATAAAAATGAAGTATACGATAGAAGAATCAATTGACATGATTTATATCATCGGAGAATGCTTAAAGAATTGCCTTCTAGCATCCAGAGTGTACAAAGAGAGGTTTCCTGATAGAAGGCACCCAGATACAAGATCATTTAAAAAATTGAAGGATAGATTTGACACGACTGGGACAGTTAAATATGAAAAGCATGACAGAATAAAGCCCGTACTAAACGAAGAAAACGAATTTAACATTATTGCAAGTGTTGTTGAAGACCCACATAGAAGTTCAGCAGACATTAGTGATTTGCTGCACATAGGTCAAACTTCCGTAAAAAACATTTTGAAGAAACATAAGTTCCATCCGTATCATGTACAACTGAATCAAGCACTTCAAGGACAAGATTTTGAAAATAGGGTAAATTTCTGTAATTGGGGTCTAGCTCGAATTGGAGAAGATGAACGGTTTTTTAATACTGTATTGTTTACCGATGAGGCAACCTTCCACAATAATGGTCATGTGAACAGACATAATTTACATTACTACGCCAATGTGAATCCAAATTTTACGAGGGCAGTTGACAGGCAACACAGGTGGAGTGTAAACGTCTGGGGAGGCATAATTGGAGACCGCGTAATAGGACCCCATTTTTTATGGTCATCTAAATGGGGATATTTTTCAAAGATTTTTAGACGAAGACCTTGATAATCTTCTAGAAAATATACCATTAGGGCTAATAGGAAGAATGTGGTTCCAGTTAGACGGACGCCTGCTCATTTTAGTATTGGAGTTCGACATACTTTGAATGAAAAGTTTCCAGGCAGCTGGATTGGCAGACAAGGACCTGTTCCGTGGCCCGCAAGGTCACCAGATCTGACCAAACTTGATTATTTCCTATGGGGATACGTTAAAGATCTGGTCTACCGCATACCTCCAACCACACCAGAAAACATGCGGGAAAGAATAAGAGAAGCCTTTAATACAGTTACTCCTTTAATGTTAGAAAATGTAAATAGGTCTTTAACAAACAGGTTAAATCTGTGTTTACAACAAAATGGTCGAGTGTTTGAATACTTAATCTAATCATGTTTAAAAAATTCTCTAATGTTATTCATAGCCGCCTAGGTATTCTGTTAATTAAAATTTACTGTGGAAAGTAAAATAAATGGTTTTTCGTAAATATCTAGAAAACCGTCGAGAATTTGAGTACAGTTGTGAATACAAAAAAGACTCATTTTTCAATTCTACATCTAGTGGTGAAAAAATATACAGGGGGTTTCATTTGAAAAACGCGAGAAAAATTGGTTTGAAGTTTGTCATGTTTCGGCCATAATTTTGGAAACCCTGTACAAAATTTACAAAATGTTAATAGGTTGACAGTAACTTTAGACCTTTCGCAACTCAATCCATATCAAACCGTGAGCCAAAAAATTATCTTGAAATTTTTAAAATTTTTATTTCCAGTCCGCAAATTTTATGTTTTTCCATTTTTTATTTATTTCTCCTAAAATGCCAGAACTAGTAGATTTTCGGCAATTGATAGAGTGCATGGGTGAACCGAAATATGCAAAAAATACAGGGTGTCTCATTAAAAAAATGACTTTCATATCGTCACACTTATTTGGGACACCCTGTGAACTCAAAAATATTTTCCAAAAATAGACTCTTACAAATAGTATAGATTGACATATGAACGAAATTCCTAACCTCATTGGTTTAGGAGCTATAGACCGACGCGCGCTTAGCTGACAACCCTGTAAAAAAAAAAAAAAAATAAAAAAATTTTTATTTAAATTAAAGCAAATAAATTGTAAAAAAATTAAAAAAATTTTATAAATTTTTGTTGAATTAAAATAAAAATAAAAATTCACTAATATTTTTCTGACAATAATGTGACAAAATTTAATTTCATAAACATGTATTATTTATATTATTTTAATTTTACATAAAAAAACCTTGCAAAAATTTTTTTACTCAATTTAACTTTTAATATCTGTAAAAAAAAAAAAAAACTCTTAATCTAATATTTAATAAATATTTTTGTTTATTATAATATAAAAATTTTTTTTAATTTTATTTGATAAATTTATTTTATTTTTATTGTTTAACAATTTAAAAAATCTACAAATTTTTTTTTTTTGTATTTAAAATTTAAAATAAATTTTTTTTTTTTTTTTGTTTATTTATAAAAAGTATTATTAAAAATAATTTTTTTTTTAAATATAATTTAATTTAATTTTTTTAAATTTTGTATTGCTTTAAAAAATTTTTAAAATTGTTTAAAATTTGTAAGATTATTAAAATTAATAAATTTAAATTATTTTATTGATACATTGCTAATTTTTTGTAAAAATTTTTCTTTTTTTATAATATAAAATATAAAAAAATCTTTTTTTTATATTTATGTGATCGTGCAATTAATCTATTTGTATCGGTTTTTTTATTTTTTTTAAAACATTAAAAATCACAATCTAAAACATAACGACGAAGACAACCTATTAATTCATATTATTGAGATACAAATTGAATATCATCAAAAGCACTAACAAAAGACGTGATACGGAAGGATTGCTTATAAAAAAATTTACTGGATAGTTAACAAATTAGATGGATGGTATATAAAGTATTTGTTTTGTAGTTTGAAAACGATATACTTATTTATCAAAAACCCACTTGAATTTTTCTAAGAAAAACGGAGTATTTGTACACAAAATATTAATATACAGTTTGATCAAGGAAACAAACATTTCAGGTTGTCGACATTAATTACAATCGTGTCAATTACTTAATATTTACAAGTTTCACTCACTTGAAATATTTTTGAGATGATGCATAATGGTAGTTAAACATACAAATTAATATAAGCATAACAAACCTCTTTAAATTATACGATTTATTTACTTACTTCCGTACTAACTTCCGTATAGTCATTAGGTCGAATACAAACTGCAATTTTATAAATTTTTCAAAATTGAAAATTATAAAAAATTTTACGAAATTCAATGAAAAAAAAGACAGGTGGTTTCTTCTAGATAAATAATAAAATTAGAAACATGAGTTATCATTAATTTTGAAAATGAGCCCCTATGTATAGATCTCAGTTCCCAAGAAAGGATAGTTTTTTTTTCCAATATAAATCATCGTTTTAAACAAAAAATGTCAAAAAATAACTGCTTAATCAAGTGGGTGTATACAGTTCGTCTTTTCGAAATACTCCACTAAAGGATTAAATTAAGTACTGCTTGTAAAATTCTATTGCCACCGTTTACATATTAATTGAATTCATTGGAAGGTAAAATCGTCGTTTTTTAGCTGCTCAAAATATTTAGCATCAGGTAAGCTGAGTAATTTCAAAAGACCGACTATACATATTTACTAATTATATTTATATATATGTGGTATACACACGTATTTGGTATTTTGTTAGATTAACCATTTTGGTTGTAGGTATACTTATACTGCTTCCCAAGACATTCAGTAGTGCAAGAATTTTACAAGTATTTCAAGACCAGTTTCAAATTGTTAATTTTTTAACGACGCTTCAAGGTGTAAACTGTTCTATTCTTAAAAGCAATGCTTAAAATATTTTTAGAACATTAGAATTCTTAATAAATAGTTCTTGAAACTAAAAGTTCATAAACGTTTGTGAATTCAAAAATTTTTTAGAAAATACTTCAAGGTACGTTAAACCGCATAAAACATAAAAAAAATGATAAAATAAATAAACCACAATATTGTGAATTTAATTGTATGTACTTAACCTAATTTAATAATGATTAATGTTTTACGTTTTTGTAGCTTTAAGATGAATCAATAACTACTATGAGCTTGGAGTAAATGTGTAATTCATAAACAAAAGGTATTCTTAATTACGTTTCAATCTAAGTCAAGGATTCGTAATAATTATTATTATAATTAAATCTTTGTTGCGCACGAGATGTCTTTCGAGTTAATTATCTATCCGCTACTTACCTTTGGAAACACGACATCGAGTTGATCAACACTAGAATCAACACCATTTCTTACAATCTCTGGACCTAAACTTAGGAATTGCCCGCTCAAAAATTTATTTGTTAAATGAACTTGAAGTATCACGTGCAAAAGTTGATTAATTCGCAAAACACTAAGCTGATCGACCACGAACGGTTGATGTAGAGTCTACTCATAAACGATTTTCTTATTTCCTTGATCATATCGTTTCTAAAATTTAGTTATCTTATAACTTACTCAAGCATAACGTAATTAATACAACTACCTTTTTTGTTTTAGTTGGAATTTTGTTTTTATTTATTTCTAGTTCTTTATCGCCCAATGCAAATGCTGCGAATTGAAGTCCATCGACCAGTTTCCGTAATCTTCCCCCTATAATAGGGGTAATATGCATTTTGTTGATGGATAAATGTTACCACCTTACCTTCAAGTTTTTTCCACAATAAATGGGTAAAATAAAACATTAAAGCTTGACCGAATAGTACAAAAGGTACCCATTGGTAGTAAGCGTGTCGTTTTGTCGGTTCATCTGTATTTACACCCATAGGACCTACTCCAGGGTGTGCAAGCTGTTCTTTATCTACTAAGGTAGAGTTCAAATGTTTAATCTTAAAATATACGTGTGCATATCAATTTAAAACTGTTTTAAAGCTACTACTTACAACAGTAAAAGTTGCTGTAAAAAACAAAAAGTGTTCATTACATGTGCAGGTACACCGCTGTCACCGATGCATCGTATATGCTCTCCAATATATTGTCTTGATGTTACTAATACAGTAGCAACAACCAACATTAAAGTTGTAACACGATAATGTAATTTAAATGCAAAATTATCGATAGTGTAAGCCTTAGGCTTTAGTTTGAAATTTTTTCGTACTTGGTCAAACGCTGACAACATTTTGCTGAACAGTTACCTGAAACATAAGAAATATGTTGAATTGATATATTTATAACAGTTAATATGTGCATTGACACAATTGAAAACAAAGAAATAATTGCCGCAATGTTTTGGTGTTGCTCGTTTACATTCGTTTAATCGTTTATCGATATACATTCACTTCCGGAGATAATTCACATCGGTCAATGCATTTTTAAGAATTGGGTTCTATTTCTATTCTAGATACCACATAGATATACTACCTTTAATTCAGATTACTACTACGTTTTTCTTTAGTTTTTCATACAAGAGGAGCAGAAAGTTGGTAATGAGACTTTTGAGTGTATCAATGATTATAGCGTTGTTGATTAAAGGAGTTGATTATAGTTTTTATTTATTAAAAATAGAAGTTCATACATTGAAAAAGAAAAAGATACATTATTGTCACAGTCTCAGTAAGTAAATTCAGTTATCTTTGAATTTCTGGTAATTATAGTGACATTTTTAAAATGTCCAAAGCATAAATGAAAATAACTTACTTGGCGTTACGCTTGACACAAAATTGTTTAATATTACAAATTACTTTAGCACAATAAAAAGATGCTTTCGGCAAGATAACGGTGGTAATATTAATGTTGATTTTATTACTAACTATGCGTTTAAATGCTGAGAATGTAGTTTTAAATCATTTTTAATGAGCGAGTCACAGTAGGAGAATTCTGTTTGTTGAATATTACGCTACTGGACGTTCAATTAAAATAAATTATTGAATTGCTTTTCGTATTTTTGGGACTTGCGCTCAAACTCAAATTTAAGTACAGGCTTAGTTTATCTTGTTCTCGAGACCGCCCTATTTCGATAAGATTAAATGTTAAAGAAAATTGAATAATATTGACGATGGAGCTTATGGAGAACGTAGTTTGTTCATGCGTTATAATAGAAATATTGTACTTGTTTTTCTTAATCTATAATAAATATTTAACAAAAAAGAAGTCAACTATCTTACATTCCTTACAAACTAAGATTCCCTCTATATCACTTATTGACACATTACTTTACACAAGAAAAATTTTCGAACTATCTAAAATGTTTAACTACCAAACTAAATGAAATAGTCATTGGTTTACTTATATATATTATATACAAAATCATTCAGAATCTCTTTCATTGTTCACCACACTTCAGAAGGGAGTTTTAAACTTCATTTATTTTATTAATGTCAAACTCTTACACAGTGTCATAATAATGTTAAGAAGTATTTAAATTGTTTTATATGTACTTGTGACAACTCAAATCCGTTGATTAATGACATAAGTAACTCACTTTAAGTACAACAAAGTGGTATTTTGCAATAACTTTAATTATTTATTAATAACACAAAACGATATACATGATAGCAAATCAATTAAAGCTTATCCTATAATCCAATTAATCAGAACTTTTTAATATAAAGTCCTTTGTACAAAATTCAAACCTCAATTCTCAATAGCATATTTACATTAAATAAGTTGAATCGTTTAAATCCAAGATGTGCAACATAAGCCGCTCATATGCCAACTTATAATTTTTGTACAAATATTCAAAAATGCTTCAATGTAGGAGATACTTGACCTTATTCCTTTTTATGGTATTTGAGTACAAGTAATTCGATTACTGATCATTACTTGAGCCTAATCTATGATATTGGACTTACTCCACGTTGGGCAACTTTACTTTTTGTTCAAACTATTTGAGAAGGCTTCAGTGTAGTAGAGGAGATGCTTGACCCTATTCCTCTTCAGATACTTACAATTAATTTTGCGAATGTTTTTGAAACATTAAATATAGGTGTTAGGTTTTAGAGTAAACTCGGTTAAGTATAAGAAGTACACAATGATTCATAAACATCTGACCTACGCGCATATACCAGCTGTTAAGCAGTGGCGTAGTAATTTCTTAATGGATCTGGATGTACACTCATGAAATTTAAAACTTGGACACCACAATTTCTGTAAAGAAAAGTTTGCACATTGTGAAGCGGGCTTTAGGGTATCATTTACAATTCTAACAGCAGGTAGTCTCAGCAGGGGTTATCTTATAGAAGGACTGTAGAATGAATCATTACACTAAGCACGTTTTAGAAAATAGGTAATTTACGTTGCTTACTTAATTTTTTTCTTTAAAGAATATATTTGAAGGTATCGCTAATTAAACACCATAGCTCGATTAATTATCGAATCAAAATTTTGTTTAGGAAATGTTTACAAAATAAAATTAGAAATAATTTTGATTTAAAAACGTCTACAAGCAATAACTTTTAAATTAAATCAAAAACTAAACATGGTTATTTGGGTTGACTGATTATTACTTATTTTTAAATAAATCTAACCTACTAATTATTGTAAGTTATTAAAAAAAATCATTAAACTCTCTATTCATAATATTTAGTCCTTACAAAATGTATATTTTATGACGTTTCATTTTTTCTGTAGTTAATATAAAAGTGAAAATAAAAACTAAGGCAATTCTTATTGTCAACGTATATATTTAGTTTTTGACAAGAATTTATTACATAATTATAATTAAGATACCAAGTTATAGTTTAAAATTAAATGAAAACTTTTTTTTAAATAAAGGTATTACTATATAAATAAATATAAGAAATCAATAATGGGTGTGACCTCCATTATTATTGATACATTCTTGGAGGCGTCTGCTCATTGACGCTATCAAGGTATCAATATAATTAATATTAATCGTTTCCCATGCGGTATCAATGGCTGCAATTAGTGCATTACGGTTTACTGGTATAAAATTTGGCCCTTGTTGTCTTCGGATAACAGCAAGTATTCGAGCCCAAACATTTTCGATAATGTTAAAATCTGGGCTTTTTGCTGGCCAGGGTAACAGCTCCAAGTTATTTTCTCGTATCCAATTGCGCACAACCCGCGAAGTATGAATAGGGGCGTTGTCCTTTAACAACAAAAATACATTATGAAAATGTTAATTCAACAGATCCCGAACTATTTTTTGGAGAAAGTATAGTGAAATAAAAATACTTACTTGTTGGAAAATATAATCTTCGTCTGGATAAAACACTTCGACTGAAGGTTTCATAATAGTTTCCAAAATATCTAAATACGCAGCAGAATCAAGACTAGAGCCCAACAAACTCCTGGACCCCGCGCGCTAACCCAACCCCACACATTCACAGAAAAATAACCACTTCGTTTTTTAGGACATATGTGATTATTTTCGTAACGAGTTCCTTCCATTCTAAAAACTTTTAGTGGTCCATCGTTGCGGCTATTGAACGTTTTTCGTCGCTAAAAATCACTCGATTCCAAAATTCCAAAGGTTCGTTCACATATCGCCTTGCAAATTCCAGACGACGTCTCATATTTTCGTCACTGAGAACTTCTTTCGCAGCAGCATTATACTTCTTTATTCCCATCTCCTTTAATCTTTTTGTGCAGTTATACGGCATCCGGGAAAATGTGTATCTGCTATAGCCCTGGAGTATGTAGCAAATGGTTGTTCTGTTACGTAATGAAACAACTCGAGATCTTGAGCACGTGTAGATACTTTAGGTCTACCACTTCCGATGGCTCTTTCCAAAGTGTGTTCAAGATTCCATTTTACTCGGTAATGCCCTACGGTGCTTTTTGGTATATCTAACATACGTGAAATTTCACGCACGCTACGGCCCGCCGCTAATTCCGAAACAATCCGCGCTTTCAAATCAGCACCGAGATGAGGTGGCATTTTCACAACACTTGAAATTTTAAACTAAAATGGAATTTACATTTCTTACTTTATTTATTGGTTCACACTACCCCTTCTCAAACAGTAGGTAATTGTTTATTTATTACATACTTCTAATGACCAATGTAACAACCCTTAGAGCAATATGACTCAAAGGAAGTAAATTAAACAAGCAAGGATATTCTATTGTTATTGAAACTTATTCATAAAGTAAAAGCCATTTCCTTATAATGCTAATGGACAGGATTTTCTTTTAAGTATTAAGATTACAATAGAGGACTTATAAACTTTCGAAAATATCTAATTATAAATATTTACACTGCAATTGCGCTTTTTCCTTAATAATTTCTTAGCAATAACATACACGTTCTTGGTTTTTAAGTTGTCATAAATTTGATATGATATAAATTTGTGTTTCTAATATTACATCACAAACTAATCTTTATTCGCCAAAAAATTGTTGCTTAAGTTGTAAAGCTTCGTACACACCTGAACAACAAACCGAGCAACAAACATAACAACGAACCGAAAGTCAAACAGAACGACAAACGATCTTTTATGATTTCCACAATCCGAACAACAAACGGAACGTTTGTGCTGTTCCCATAATTATTTTCAGTAGTTTTCAGTTCATATATATTTATTATTGAGAAGAGAAAATTGCGGAAAACAAGAAGATAGTGCCAACCAAATTTTTACGCACAAAGAAGAGTAAAAAATTATAATTTACTTCGCTTTTTTTTTATTTTGGAAATTTCCCGCCCAAATGATGCTAATAGGGACATCATTTTTTCTTGCATTCTTAAACACTGATTAATTTAAAACATTTTTCTTCTGTCAACTCCATAATATTACCTAAAACACAACAAACCCACAAAAGGAAGGACAAAAATAAATAATTTAATTCTCCCGCATAAGTTTGTTCGCCGTTTTGTTTAGATTCGTCCAAACCTGCAAACGCATTCGCGCGCATTTTCTTTGATGTCGGAGAAAAAACCGACAAGTTGCGGGAACGCCGCAAACCGTTCGTGGAACAATCAGGACTTGCGAATCTGTTCTAAAATTCGTACGTAGCACCGTCCAAATTAATGTTCCGATTGCCGTTCGGTTCGTTGTTCTGTTTGTTCCTCGGTTTGTTGTTCAGGTGTGTACGAAGCTTTACAATAAGCATATTAATATGAACTATATCTTATGAAAGGAGAGTTATGTAACTATAATTAACGACTTAATTTTCAACATTAGTAAGTATTTTTATTTCACTATACTTTCTCCAAAAAATAGTTCGGAATCTGTTGAATTAACATTTTCATAATGTATTTTTGTTGTTAAAGGACAACGCCCCTATTCATACTTCGCGGGTTGTGCGCAATTGGATACGAGAAAATAACTTGGAGTTGTTCCCTTGGCCAGCAAAAAGCCCAGATTTTAACATTATCGAAAATGTTTGGGCTCGAATCCGAAGACAACAAGGGCCAAATTTTATACCAGTAAACCGTAATGCACTAATTGCATCCATTGATATTTTAAAAAAAAAATTTTCATTTAATTTTAAACTATAACTTGGTATCTTAATTATAATTATGTAATAAATTCTTGTCAAAAACTAAATATATACGTTGACAATAAGAATTGCCTTAGTTTTTATTTTCACTTTTTATATTAACTACAGAAAAAATGAAACGTCATAAAATATACATTTTGTAAGGACTAAATATTATGAATAGAGAGTTTAATGATTTTTTAATAACTTACAATAATTAGTAGGTTAGATTTATTTAAAAATAAGTAATAATCAGTCAACCCAAATAACCATGTTTAGTTTTTGATTTAATTTAAAAGTTATTGCTTGTAGACGTTTTTAAATCAAAATTATTTCTAATTTTATTTTGTAAACATTTCCTAAACAAAATTTTGATTCGATAATTAATCGAGCTATGGTGTTTAATTAGCGATACCTTCAAATATATTCTTTAAAGAAAAAATTAAGTAAGCAACGTAAATTACCTATTTTCTAAAACGTGCTTAGTGTAATGATTCATTCTACAGTCCTTCTATAAGATAACCCCTGCTGAGACTACCTGCTGTTAGAATTGTAAATGATACCCTTAAGCCCGCTTCACAATGTGCAAACTTTTGTTTACAGGTATTGTGGTGTCCAAGTTTTAAATTTCATGAGTGTACATTACTAAAAATGATTCATGATACACTTGTTTTCAAAAAATTATCTACACTAAAAAATTAAACTGTAGCTGTAATAATTTATTGCAAAAAAATGTATAATTTTATAGCCAACTAATTAATTGACGTTTCATAAATTCCAACACATTCGCAATTATCTCACGCCCTTGACTGTGAATTATTTTACCCTTCACACCGACATTTTTCCAAGACATGATTAATACGATAATACTACTACGAACCGACGCTACTGACTGAGCATGTAAACAGATAAGTAAACTCTCCTACAATGATTATAATAGATTCGTCCGACCAAAACTCGTTTCAGCGCATTATGTACTTCTTAGACTTAACCGAGTCTACAAGGGATTCGATTACTGATCATTAGTTGAACGTAATCCATGAAATTGGATCTACCCGACGTCGGGTAACTTATAATTTTTGTTAAAACTATTCAAGAAGACTTCAGTGTAGCAGAAGAGATGCTTGACTTTATTCCTTTTATGGCACTTACAAGTAATTTTACGAATATTTTTGAAACAATAAATGTAGTGGTATTTGAGTACAAGAGATTCGATTACTGATCATTAGTTGAACCTAAGCCATGACATTGGACTTTCAGAAATGTTAAAGGAAACAATATTAACTGTCTATACACTCCTTACGACAGCGGCGTAGCGTGGGTGTCGGCCGCCCGGGGCGGTAGACAATTTTGCCGCCCTCTTATTTAGATATTTCAATTTAATGTATACTATACATTACATAACATACATTTAAATAAAAAGTTTATCTAAGTTTTACAATCATCTTTATTATACATTGATACATTTTTATAACAGGTACACTCAAGAACGCGTCAACCTATACACTTTGGACTTTGCACCATTCTTATTAACAAACGCATAAGATCGAAACTTGAACTGCGAGTGTATAGCTTGATGTGAGCTCGACTGTACATACAGCTGTCGATCGTCAGATTGACAAAATTAAATAATTGGAGAATTGAATATAAAACGCAAATAAATTTTTAATAAAAACTAGAACTATACTATTATAATAAAAGACTTTGCTCTTAAAAAAAGTAGACGTCAAAGTAAATTTATACGTCTACTTTTTTTAAGAGCAAAGTCTTTAATTGCACCATCAATGTCTATAGCATCACACATTTCTTGTTCAATAGACAAGATAGCCAAATTAGTTAGTCTTAAAGTACTCATGGTTGATCTTAAATAATTTTTAATCAACTTCAATTTTGAAAAACTTCTCTCACAGCTGGCATTGCTTATGGCAACTGTGAAAAATATTCGTAGCATTATTAAAATATTGGGCAAAGCATCTTCCAGCTTGGACTCCACAATAAATTTTAATAATTCAAGTGAGTCTGCATTAATTAATTTATTTTCGTTACCTGTAGCAGCAACGAAAGTCCGTAGTCGAAGTCGTTCCAGCTTGAAATCCTGCTCGTCAATTTCGACAGATGCGTAGTCTAGATTACATTTAGTGTCGTCTGGATCTAATAATATAGCCGGCGATAGATAAGCAAAATTATCTGTTAAATTCTGTAGCTGCTGAAAACGCTCACGAATTTCTACAATGATTCTATCTAACGAAGAAAACAGCTTTCGTCTCAACTCATTTTCACAAGACAAGTCAGCATCCCTAGATCCGTCATCAAAATATGCCTTCTTCTTATGCGCCTCTGAGGTTCTATGGAAATTCCGAGTTCTTCACACATATTTTTTGCATAACTTACAGCGCCATCTGCCCATTCCTCTCGTTTCTCTATCAATATTATCTGCAAAGCATTTACTTTCTGAGCGCACAATCTTAGGTCAAGTCCCTTTGTTTGTAAATATTTTGTGTATCATTTACTTCATGTAGCACCGGTTGCCAAAGGCCCAAAAACAAAGAAAAGAAAATGACTGCATCATTACTAGTAAAGCTCCTGCATCTGTCCTAGTGTTTAAGCTTTCACATGCCTCTGTCAGTTTCTCCAAAGTGACGAGAATGTCTTTGTAATGATGCCATGTCATATTTACGGCATCGCCTCTTGCACTCCACCGCGTGTCTTGAACCCTTTTTAAGCTCTTGCCTGTAGCTGCTATCAGAACTTCCCAACGATGTGTAGATGTGGAAAAAAATGAATAGCAACGTTCTAAAGTGCCGAAAAAAGTAACTGAACTCACCTCAACTGAGGCAGCGTGTAAACAAACTAGGTTTAACGAATGATTTGAGCAAGGTACGAATTCAACTTTAGGGTTTATTTCTTTAATTCTTTGCTGAACTCCTGAATGCTTTCCAGCCATAACAGCAGCATTATCATATGCTTGGCCTCTACAGTTGCTTATATCTAGGCCATCAGTTTGAAGCTTGTTTAAAATCATGTTTGAAATACCTTCAGCAGTTTTGTCTTTAGTTTCAATAAAATCTATGAAAGATTCCACTACGTTTACTTCCTGATTTTCAATTACTACGTATCTTAATACCTGACTTGTTTGATCTTTATGAGAAAGGTCTGGAGTGCTGTCGAATATAATCGAATAATACTTAGCCTTTTTTATTTGTCCGATGATATGTTGGCGAACATTATTTCCCAAAATGGCAATAAATTCATTTTGTATTTGTGGTGACATATAAGAAATTGAAATTTTGCCACACATTTTAGATCTTACAAGATGTTCACGAAGTACGGGATCGTATTTTGCAATTAGATGAACCAATTCCAAAAAGTTTCCTCTATTGGTACTGGTGTCGTTTTCTATATGCCCACGTAAAGCCAAATTTTGTTTGGCCAGGAATTTTATAATATCAAACATTCTGAAAAGAATTTCCTGCCATTTTTTTGTTTCCTTTGCCACTATGTTTTGCTCTTTCTTGTCGATTGTCTGTCCTTTTTGAAGTCTGCTCTCCAACTCCTTCCAATTGCAATAATTTTGGTTGTGTAGTGCACTTGATTCGTGACTTGAAACCTTAGGATTTAATTTCCACCAAGTATTAAATCCATCAGATGAGCAAAATTTAGATCCATTCGGTGTATTTACGTTCTCAAATAACCGACAACAAAAGCAAAATAATGATTTTTTGGATGGAGAATAAGCCATCCAAGTACGTAAAACTTTTCGCCGTTAGTCAATGTACGGTAAAACCATTCCTGAGTAAGCCGTCTTGTCTCTCCTTTTGATGTTGAAGAGCACGAATCTGAACGTATTACTGTTGAAGTTTCAGCAAAATTAGTATTAATATGCTGAACAATTTCCTGTCCTTGTTGGACGAGATACAATCGCATATTGTCGTCTATGTGTTCAGGCCATTTCCCAATATCGTCGAAATTTTGATATTGAATAGCAGACAATGCCGATGTTGTATCAATCTCTGTTTCGGAACTATGCCTGTCCATGTCTAGACGTAGAGATAGAGACTTTAATTCAGTGGATGTTATTGAAATTTGATCTTCAGGAATAATGTCAACACTTCTAACAGGTACCAGATTAACAGTGTCAAGTTCTTGCACTTTTTCAGCTTGTTCTGGGTTTGAAGGCCCAGTTGTCTGTGATGAACTTAAGCCTAACGTGGAATCTGACGTCTCAGGAACAACACTTTTCACATATTTAAGTAAAGCCCCTTCATTTGCTTTAATATTTTCCAACTTAGCTTTTCTCTTATTACGGTAAGATGCCCCACTTTCTTTTGCCCTTTTCATTTTTGATGCTAAAACAAAAAGAATATTACATGATAAAGTACAAGTTAGAGTCGTAAACGGTAGTAGGTGGTATGATGACAATAGGTCCATCTCTTAATAATGTTTTCGGTGCGTGATCTCGCCTGGGGTGTACCACCCACCACCCTAGAGGAACCCGCCATAGTAACTACAGGATACTTTCCGTTGACCTATAAACATGAAATTTGGCAGGAACCTAGGTATTAGACTGTGCCAAATTTAGGCACTATTTGTACGGAACCCTGAGTACGCGAGTGTAAAACTCGCACTTGGCTGGTTTTTTATTATAATAAATTACAGCTTGAACAACATATCAGACAGTCGAACATACAATTACATAAATAAAATACCTTTTAATACTCACACAGTTGAGGTACACGTAGCGGACAAATTCAATTTTTCACAAAGTCCAATTATTTCACGACCACTACACGTATCTATTTGCACAAAAATCACAGTTTTAAAGCGTAACGTAAATTACGATACGAGACATCAATAAAACTTTGTTTGAATCGTCAGTCATTCTCGCTGTTGTTTTGTTAGCCATAAACAATCCAAGCATTAAATAAAATACGGGGAATCCCCGCAAGTCGTAGACGGTGTTGCCAGCAGTCGCTACAAAATATCATTCAAAGAAAGGATTCCCGAATCCGTTACAGAATAAGTAATGAAAATTCCATGCTCTTTTCAATCGGTCCTTTGTAGTTGCGTTAAAAATATGAAATGGTTCAAATATTTTTATTATTTATTGTGAAATTTTGCCGCCCCCTAAAATGTGCCGCCCAGGGCGGGCCGCCCCTGCCGCCCCCACTACGCTACGCCACTGCCTTACGACAAATATATTCTTGAAAGTTGTTGAAAAGATATGTACCTAACCAATATTACCATAGACTCACGAAAGTTTTGTGTTTTTGGATAGAAGTAGATACGACATATGGGAACTTGTAACTGCACACCAATAGTTCATTGGTTTAGTAACAAAAACTGTTTTTATTCCTTATTTTCTTCAAAATAAATTGAAACCCGATACTACTCAACTGAAAAATGAAATCGTAGGTACCTTTTTTTTCGATTATATTGTTTGCCGTCAACAAATTTTAATGGTGATACACTGGTTACCAAAACCAACAACTCCAAGTTTTGTGCGTTACTCTAAATACATCAATTTTAAACGACCCTGTATAACATAAAACGAATTACAAGGTTTGTGCATACAGTGTCCATAGTTTCAGCCTTCTATGCGTTCAAATTGCTGCTGCATTAAAATTTTAATGGTTCCATAGAGTAACAATTTAACCATTTAGTTCCGTAATAATAAATGTGTTCCTCAAAGTCTTTTAAATATAAAATAAAATACAAAGTATTATTTAAAAACAGTGAAGAAAACTATCATTTCATAAAGTTCATCTACTTTAAACAAAATTACTTATAACTCGGTACAGGTTGTTAGTATACTCATTATGTTATATCATTTTCTCTATAGGTATTGGAAATGAAAAAACTGCACTTGCCTCGCTTTAAATTGCGGAATTAATTGCCAAATCGGCGAAGCCCCACACTATAGCTGAGGAATTACTTCTTTCTGCTGCTCAGATTATGTGTAAGACTATGATTAATGATACCGCTGCCAAACAGTTACAAGTAATACCTCTCTCCAACAACACTATAAAAAGGAGAATTGTTGATTTATCTTCAAATATTGAAGATACTTTAATTTTAAGACTACGTAATTGTAAAGTGGATGAAAGTACAGATATTTCGCAAAAGGCAATTTTGTTGGCATTTGTTCACTATGACTATGAGGACTCCATTAATTTTTACGAGAATTAATGCGCACCACAGCTGACTGTGTGTTTAACGTTCTTAATGATTTTTTTACTGAAGCTAAGGTTTTATGGGAAAAGTGTGTTTGATTAAGTAGGTACTCGTGCGATGTCTGGAAAATTGAGCGGTCGTAAAAACTGTTGCACCCAACTTCGCTATGCAGCATATTTGTCGAATATTTTTGCTTTTTTGAATGTACTGAACTTAAACCTACAGGGCAAAAATATAAATATTTTTAAACTTCAAGAACAAATAGAAGAAACAATAAAAAACTACAAATTTGAACTAATCGCGTTGAACAATCATCATTCGGTTCATTTCCTACTTTAGACTCGTTTTTAAAATCCGCCGAAGAAAATTTGCCTCAGGATGTTTAGTTTAGTATCTGTGACCATTTGCGTAATTTAGTTGTGAGTTTTCGCAATTATTTTCCGGTTCCAAGTAATGCAGATTCGTGGATCAGATATCCTTTTGCTATTAAAAACCCTGAAAACTTAGGTCTTACAGAAAACCTTCAAGATCAGATCATTGACTTGTCTGCTTGCAATACCAAAAAACACACTTTTAATTTTTTTAATTCAATTTTGGGTTAAGATAAGTTCAGAATATAAAGAACTTTCTGACGACGTATTTATGTGAAAAGCGTTCTCTGAATACGCATTTTAAAAATCAAAACAAAGAAGTTGGCTGGGTGTTGCTCCAGACCTTCGTTTAAAATATACGGCCTGATTTAGAAAAAATCTTGAAAGAGAAAAAAGTGTTCTTTTATTAAAGATATATTATGTAAAAGCGTTGTTTTATTATTTTTAAGTGTCAACAAGGTTGGGGTCCGTATGTTAATGATTCCTAGTTTTGGGTGTCCTAGACTTTAGGGCATTTGGGAACCACTGCTATAGAAGTTACGTGCATGTCTTTGAAGTAGAATCCTTCAGCACATTCTTTAGTGAAGGCCTAACTTCTGTTAAGAAACTACCTATAACTTAATAATTTAAGAAGTGACCTTTTTCAAATAATCATTTTCTGTTTTTTTAAAGTTAATTCAAACGTACGCACGGGGTGTCATTTCAAAAAATAGAAATTTAGTATAACTTTTATCTTGATCACCCTGTATAACAAAAACTATTTTTTGAAGCTGCAGAAAAATTGGCCAAACCGCATTAAATTAGCTCAACCGAAATAAACATAAGAGAAAACAAATACGAAGCTATGAAACACCCTGTATTTTATTAAAATATTAAATAGAATAATTTCATCATATCATATTAATCTTAAAAATGAATTAAATTTAAAATTATTGGAAAACAAGGTGTTGTTAATTCAATGAAGCTTGACAGATAACTGAAGTCATTGTTTTTAATTCAATTTTAAATTGCATTTTTCCACGTTTTGATATTGTATAAATCACAATAATATTTACCGAACACTTTTGTTATAAATTGTTGTTGTAGATACCAATTATGACAACATGGTGCTGACATTTTATATATTGAATCAACTATTTTTTTCCAAGGTTTTCAGATTAAACATATTTTTAACCAAAATTACTATATTAAAAAATTAAAAACTACTTAATTAATAAAGTGTCTACATTGTTTACCGATTAAAACAGTACATTATCGTTAATTATAGATTAAGAACAAATTAATTTTTTTGTGAAAATTTTCCATTAGACTTAAATATCATAATGCTATCTAAATCTTATGTATTATCATTTTTTAAATATAAGATATCCGTCATTATTCTACGTATAAAAGTAAGATTATGTGATAAAGGTGTAAATAAGTTTGAAAGATAAAATAGTTTGTAAAAATGAGTGGTAATCAAGGGCAGTTTTTTTATTCTCATCCATTGAACATTAACTACATACAAAAAATCTGTGCATTTATTAGTTTTTTATTTTAAAAGTTCTTTCTATGTAACTATGTACAACTTTTGTTTAAGCAATGTGTTCATATTTAATTATAGTGTAATTACCGGCTCGTGTTATCTTTTTTGACTTTTATTTAAAATATCTATAAGAATACTAATTAAACAAAAAAAGGAGCTATTTGTTTCTACTTTTTTCCTGTGAAAGCAAAATAATTTTCTTTGCAAATCTCAAGCATACCTATAAACAAAGACGCAGGTAACTGCAATTCATTGGTTTTAGTTTTTTGTCAAACAAATCATTTAAATTTCAAAATCATTTATAAATTAATAAATACATTCTTGGATAAAATATTTAAATGTTTTCTTCTCTAAACCTATCGGTTGCGATGTGGGGTTCTATTGCAAATGACTCGTTTGTGTTTTTGTTATGATTATATTAAGAAAAAGGCCATTATCGGCATTCCACTTGTTCATCAAGTTTATTTTATGCACTGTTATTTATTTTAATGAAATATACCATCACCGAATACAGGACAAAATAATATCTAGGTTAAGAAGAATCAACTCATTAATTTTAAATATAGGTTACGACTTATTACATAATTTCAGGAATCCACAACTAAAATAACTAACATTTGGGACTTCCAAGATTATTACTAATACCGCAATTGTATAGCAACCAATGAAAAACGATTTTAAATTTAAGTTAAAACTTCTTAAATTTAGTAATAATACAGGATGTCTCCGGATAAGAGTGCATTCTACAGTAATCTCGTAAACCATGGTTACATTATAAAAATGTTACGCAAATCATAATTTTTAATTTGAAATATTCCGCAAAGATTTGAAGTTGTTTAAAAACACTGATTTTTCACAATTTCTTTTTACGTTTTCTGGGTTTATACAAGTAAATTCTGATTGCCACTTTTTCTTTTATTAAAGATAATGAGTTTAGATTATCTACAAGACATTTCGTTTCTTTGAATCCATCACCAACTTTGTTTTTGAAATAGGCAAGAAATTTTATTTTACGCTCAATAAATTCTTAATTTTTTTCTGGAATTTGATAAATAAATGAAAAATAAATCATTAAATAACAATAATCCATTTAATTTATTGAGGTTTTTCTTATATATTTGGCAGTACTTAATTAAAAAACAAAATATTAAATGTTACATGTCATTGGCCTCGGGAAATTTTTTTTTATTGCTTTGTTTTTCATTATTTATAGGTTATTATCATTTTCCAGGTTAATAACTTATATTTGGGTATGCGACGGGATACCCAGTTCTTGAGTCTGATTTCCTGTTCTGCTTTATAAATAAAAAAGGTAAATAGAAAATGGAATTAGAATACTAAACCAGAAGTCTATTATCAATGAATACAACAAATACCTACATAAATATGTCAAGCATCCAGCTTCAATTATTAGGAAACCAAACTACACAAAGTATTTATAATAATTCGAATAAATAACAAATACCGTTCAACCTGTTGCTTTGTTAATAGTTTTCAGTAATTCTCAAATTTTAAGAAAAAGCTTAAAGCCTAGTCACTTAATCCTTAAAGTTATTTTTGTACATTGTCATAAATGGATGTACCTGTCACACTGTCGTACATAATTCTAAAAGTACAATGGAAGTTAATTCACCGGTAATATTATTTTTCTTTACCTTCCAAGTATTGTCCATTAAACCTTTCTCTTTAAATCGTTTTGTCGGCTTTTAAGTATTTTCATCATTTAACATTTTTACAAAGGTATTGTTTTCTTTATTTTACACGACAAGAGATAACAATACAAAGTTAAGTTCTCATTATTAGTTATTTTAAAATGTCTAGACACACATTTAGATATCAAACGCGTTATTCTGGATAAATACCATCACGCAGTAGTTTTTGACAACTCAATTTAATTTATCCTGTAACATTGAAAATAAATAATTGCGCTTCTGAATTATTAAATTTGGAACCACGTTGGTGTAGAATGTAAACTGATACTTAAAAAATAACTTATGACCATTCAGGGTAAAGTATTCAAATGTTTTAAATGGTGTTTTATCTTTTGTAATATAATGTATCATAAGTTATAGTTTAAGTATACAAAACAAACTTGCAGCCATTTGCACAAAACTTCTTTGCTTAATCCTCGGATACCATTAGTTTAATCTTAGATTAAGTTTAACGCGCTTTGGTTCAACCTACTTTTGTTTTAGGGTTATAGAATTTACATAATTATCAATTTATTAATTACACAACATTTTGACTTGAAGCACTATTTACTTTTTACAATCTAAATTCGTTTCGTGCTATTAACAAATTTTTTATGCAATTACTATCACTGATGCTTTCGTCAAATTAAATTGAATAAAGTGTATTAACACTGTTTTTTCTTGCTGACTAGATTTTCTAGACCACTTCAACAAGCGTCCGTGAAGTTGGCACCTCATTTCTCAAAATTTTTAATGTTTAAAGTTGTTACTGATCGTTCCCACTTTGTTCTATATTGTTCCAAAGTAACAATGTTTCAACTCAAATAGTTTTCGAATAAAACAAAAAAAAGACTACTTTTTGAGTTGGCACCCCTTTTTTCAAAAATCTAAAATATTGGGACAATTTTACGTTGTTTTAGTTGTTCTGAACATTGTTACAAAAAAACAAATCCATAACTCAAATTATAAGCTCCCAAATTAAAAAAAAACAATTTTTAGTTGATTTTTTGCAAATATCGAAAAATTCAATACTATTCTACGTTGTTCTAGTTATTCTTAGAATTGTCCCAAAAGAATAAATCCATAACTCAATATTAAAGCTCAAAAATTAAAAACAAAATTTTGGAGCTGACACTACCACTTTTCAAATATCTAAAATTTTGATACATTGTTTTAATTGTTATGAGCATTATTCCAAATGGATAAACCTGTTCCAAAAGGAAAATATCATAAGTTTACTACAAGCCCACAAATTCTTTCATTTTCATTACTTATCGGATCAAAAAATAGTGTAAACAAAAGTTGTGTGTAACAAAATTCCAAAGATGGGAAAATATGTAAGTTTACGGGCCTTTTGGGTCAACAGACTATAACCAAAATCTAATTCTACCTGCGCTATTATATACAGGCTGTTTCACGACGAGCTTACACTATCTATATATTGGAAACTACTGATACGATTTCTATAAAATTTGCATAGATGGATAACAAGTTATGGCAAATTTATGGAAAATATTTTGACAGACGTGCCACTTCTGGTTATACCGGAAGTAAACAGTAACTTTGTTATTTTAAATAGAACGCTCGGTATATTATTAACTTTTCGGATTCTACGTTCGATTTTAATGTCACTTTGTGTAGAATGTTCTATACCTAGAAGTTATACTTTTCGAGATATTCATTTTTAATGGAAAATTGACAGGTGCCGACCTAAATATTAAAAATTCTGTGTGAACATCCCCAACACCAAATAAAAATTATCTTGTAGGGTTAATTAGTAGGAAGATCGAGGTACTTGGTGACAAGTCGAAAACTGCTTTTTTATTATACAGGGTTCTTAAAAAGTGATGAAAAGTTCAACTTCAGAAATGTCAAATATCTTTATTTTTTTAAATAAAACTACCATATTTTTATTCATTCATGTAATTCTACGGGAAAAAACAAGAGGAGTTTATGTTCACTTCCCTATAACCAAACTTAAACGTTTTTGAGATATTAACATGTATTTAAAAATTTTAATTATTTCTGCCGTATTGTTGCTTATTATAAGTAGGCCGTGTTATTTATATTATTTTAGCAGGCTGTGAATGTAGCTGTCATATTTAAATAGTATTAAATGTCATTATTTGTGGTTAATCGCTTCTTTATAAAGTGATAGAAATGGCTCGTTTGGAGCTAAACAATGAAGATTATCTAAATTCACTTTTAATACATGGTGAATGTGATAGAGTTGTTAATAGGACATGTACTTTATTTGCTACACGATATCCAGATCGACCACAACCCACCCGCGACACAGTGAAAGAATACTAAACAATTTAACACAATTTGGTTGTTTTCAAGCAAAAAGTTAAGAAAGCGAAGCCTGTTGTTGATAATAATGACAATGAAATTAATATTCTGTATACTATGCTGCTTATCCCGAAGCGTCATTACGTTGTGGTGCCAGAGATTTAGGTGTACCAATGATATCTATCCAACGAATTTTAAAAAAAACATATGTTTCATCCCTATTCTTTTAACTTAGTTCAAAGTTTAAAGGAAACAGACTATAATAAGCAAATAGAGTTTCCAGAATTGGTGTTGATAAAATGTCAAGAACATAATGAATACTTATATGGTGCGACGAATCAAAATTTACAAAAAACGGAATGTTTAACAGGCACAATTCGCATTACTGGAGCGAAGAAAATCAACACTTAACAAAAGTACGTGGTTTTCAAGAGCGATGGGACTTTAATGTCTTTTGTGCGATCAGAGATAACCAGGTTGTAGCTCTCCACTACTATGATGGGAACTTAAATGGTTAGGAACTGTGGTAACATAATTTTTTTTTTCTATAAGCTACTTTTATAGGTCAAAGATATCTCGACATTTAGATAATCAAAACGCGTTATTCTGGATAAATTACCACCGCAGTAGATTTTTGACAACTCAATTTAATTTATCTATAACATGGAAAATAAATAATTGCGCTTCTGAATTATAAAATGGTAACCACGTTGGTGTAGAATGTAAATCGATTACCAAAAATAACTTATGACCATTCAGGGTAAATATGGAAATGTTTTTAAATGGTGTTTATCTTTGACAGACATAATGTACCATAAGTTTTAGTTTAAGGATACAAAAAAAAACTTGCAGCCTATTCCCACAAAACTTCTTTTGCAACAAAGGAAGCATTGTTTAATCTTAGATTAAGTTTACGCGCTTTAATTCTCTCCCTGCAACAATGATTAGGTTAAGGCAATTTACATAATTATCAATTTATTAATTACACAACATTTTGACTTGAAGCACTATTTACTCTTTACAATCTAAATTCGTTTCGTGCTATTAAAAAATTTTATGCAATTAATATCACTGATGCTTTCGTCAAATTAAATTGAATAAAGTGTATTAACACTGTTTTTCTTGCTGACTAGATTTTCTAGACCACTTTAACAAGCGTCCGTGAAGTTGGCACCCATTTCTCAAAATTTTTAATGTTTCAAAGTTGTTACTGATTGTTCTCACTTTATTCATATTGTTCCAAAGTAACTAATGTTTTTCCACTCAAATAGTTTACTTGAATAAAATAAAAAGACTACTTTTTGAGTTGGCACCCCTTTTCAAAAAATCTAAAATATTGGGACAATTTACGTTGTTTTAGTTGTTCTGAACATTGTTCAAAAAACAAATCCATAACTCAAATTATAAGCTCCCTTATAATTAAAAAACAATTTTTAAGTTGCACTTTTGCAAATACCTCGATAATTCAATACTATTCTGCGTTTGTTCTATTATTCTTAGAATTGTCTCAAAGAATTAATCCATAACTCAATATTAAAGCCAAAATTGAAAAACAAAATTTCTGGAGCTGACACTACCACTTTTCCAAAAATCTAAAATTTCGATACATTGTTTCAATTGTTATGAGCATTATTCCAAATGGATAAACTTGTTCCAAAAGGAAAATTTCATAAGTTTACTACATAGCCCACAAAGTGTTCTATTTTCTGATAATAAATTTGTGTCTGACATCCGTGATTGTCGTGTCTCAATAATTACTTATCGGATCAAAATATTGTAAACAAAAAGTTGTGTGTAACAAAATTCCAAATATGGGAAAATTATGTAAAATTACGGGCCTTGTGCGTCAACAGACTATAACCAAAATCTAATTCTATCTGCGCTATTATATATAGCAGTACTTATACGCCAAGTTTGATAAAAATCCAACCAGTGGTTTTCGTGATATTGTGTAGACAGACGGACGTCCGACCTGCATCCAGACAGAATTACTTCCATAACTCTCTCATCTTTATGTGCATCTTTATAATATGTGTAGTAAACAAGAAGAAAACCTCTCTTTAAAGTGTTATTTGGACTATCCATATTATGCACAAATATTAATCAAGTCTCTAACTATCAAAATTGGTTCTTGAGGTATCAAATGTTAGCGACGACAAAATGATTTAAATGATCATTCTAGAATTGAAATTACGGCAACAAAGCATACATACGACTGAATCTAAAAAAAAAGCCTAGGAAAAAAAAGCTGGGGAATTAAAAGCCGGGGTATAAAAAGCTGCGGAAAAAAAGCTTTGGAAAAAAAAGCCGCGGAAAAAAAGCCTCCGGAAAAAACATGGATATAAAAAAGCTGTCAAAAAAAGCCGTGATATAAACGCTGGTGTGTAAAAAACTGCGGTAAAAAAATCTACGAAAAAAGAAAACCGGCGAATGAATCATTTACCGTTCTTACCTTATTTATATTTTCTTGTGCCATTAGACTATGAAGTATTTTAGAAAGATTAGTGATTGTAAATACAATTTTATTACAGTAGACGACATAATTTTTCTATGTAACTAGTCATTCTAGTCATATTTTATAATCTGACACAATACACTTTTCATAGAATAAGAATTTGTGCTCTTTGTCTTCACTGGAAGAGGATTAGTTTTAAGATGAATTTCAAATGCATTTAAAACTACTTACGAGTTATAAAATACATTTCTTAAATTTGGATTTGGAAATGCACTTTAAAAATTAAATTATTTACATTCTAAACTAAAGTGTATAATAGTTGTTATGGTATAAGTGCTAAAGTAAAATATTTTATTACAAATGTGAACAAAACAAAAATCTTTTGACACAAAGTACCAATCAACGCATTTAGTTTATAAAATATCGTTTACGGTCCACCATTATTAATTAATACATCGAAGAATTCCTTATTGTTGTACAATATGGAGGCCATACTGTAATCTTCATAATGATAATCTTGAGAAACTACAGCAAAGTTTTTTAACACAACTGATCACTTGATGCGTTATTTTTCCTCTAGATTTTTTTCGGATTTTTTTCCGTCAGCTGTTTTTTCCGTCAGCTTTTTTTTCACCGGCTTTTTTTCCGCCGGCTTTTTTTTTCGCGGCTTTTCTTTCCGTCGGTTTTCCGCGGCTTTTTTTCCGCCGGTTTTTTTCCGCGGCCTTTTTTCCAGGCTTTTTATTCCCGGCTTTTTCCCACGGCTTTTTATTCCGCCAACGCATACAACTATCTGTAATTCGCCGAAAAAAAATAAGGCCATTTGGTATTAAAACCATTGGATAACTTTTCATCTTATACAAGGTGTTTTTGAAATTGAAACATGCAGAATAAAAAAAATAAAAAACCATAAATTGACAGAATTAAAAAAACGAAATTAAAAATAAGGCAGTTACCTTCTTTACAAAGCATTATTAGATAACGTGAACAACGGCTTCTATGGATTTAAACTGATATCTAATCGTTGACCTATTTCTTGCAACACTTTCACACCGTGTATATAAATAAGATGTAAACCTTATGACTCAATAACTTACATGATCTTCAAATAGTCACAAAAAAGAGTAATAAATATTCTAAGAATTAGTAATCAGAATGACCGACGAACATCGACAGCATATGCACTGCTAACAGCAGGTAATTTAATGTCATTTTTTAAGGACATCAAAGAGAGATCGATTGAAGATGTAGTTTTTGTAGATATATAGACACTCTTAGTTAAAAATTTTTTTAAGAAAAGGGGTCCTAACTTAAAATTTTTGCTTAATTTGTGAGCTTATAGATTGAGTTATGGATTTGTCTTTCGCGACAATGCTAAGAACGACTAGAACAATATAGAACAGTATTGAATTTTTCGATATTTACAAAAAAAGGGGTGCCAACTTAGAAATTGTTTTTCTAAAATTGGGAGTCTATAATTTGAGTTATGGATTTGTTCTTTTGGAAAAATGTTCAGAACAACTAGAACAACCTAGAACTGTATCAAAATTTTAAATTTTTAAGAAAAGGGGTGTCAGCTCCAAAATTTTGTTTTAATTTTTAGCTTATATATTGAGTTATGGATTTGTTCTTTTGCGACAATGCTAGAAACAACTAGAACAATGTAGAACAGTATTGAATTTTTGGTATTTACAAAAAAGGGGTGCAAACTTAAAATTGTTTTTTTAATTGGGAGCCTATAATTTGAGTTATGGATTTGTTCTTTTAGAACAATGTTCAGAACAACAAGAACAACCTAGAACTGTATCAAAATTTTAAATTTAAAAAAAAAGGTGCCAGTTTTAAAATCTTTTTTTAAATTTTTGAGCTTATATATTGAGTTATGGATTTGTTCTTTCGCGACAATGATAAGAACAACTAGAACATTGTAGAACAGTATGAAATTTTTTTATCTTTACAAAAAGGGGTGCCAACTCAAAAATTGTTTTTTTTTAATTTAAGGCTTATAATTTGAGTTATAGATTTGTTCTTTTGGAACAATGTTTAGAACAACTAGAACAACGTAAAACTGTCTCAATATTTTAGATTTTTGAAAAAAAGGGGTGCCAACTCAAAAAGTAGTTTTTTTTGTTTTATTCGAAAACTATTTTAGTTCAAACATTATTATTTTGGAAAATATAGAACAAAGTGAAAACAATCAGTAACAACTTTTAAAATTAAAAATTTTTAGAAATGGGGTGCTAACTTCACGGACGTCTTCAACAGTGGTTTTTCTAAAAAAATTGAAAGATTGATGTCACCAGTACGATTTGATTAGATTTTAAGTCAAAGCGGTAAAGTGGAAACTCATTTTGGAAAGGAAACATATCTTGTAATAATCAAATTTTACAGTAATATTATAGTATAAAAATTTTTTTACGGCGATTACCCTAAAATGGGAATATTGCCTAAGACTAATCAAAATGCTAACACACATTCATCACTTCATTTCATTATACACGAATTTTCAAGTATAATAAGCATTATACATTCTTACTGATTGCTATTTTGTTTCCCACAATGCGTGATTAGTAAAGATCAAAAATGAAATGTTACTAAATTTCGATTCGTCACGTTTTTGAAATCTTTAATTTTAAAAATCCTTATTTTTGATCAGCCCTGTTGCATTAATTTCATTAGTCAAACAATAGACATAGCACTCAAAATTTAGGTGTTTCCCTCATGCTACAAAAGGAAACCAATATTTTATCCAAATTAAGATATATAAAAGGCCCATTAGTATGTTTCCGGATAAATTTTAATTAATTATTCGTTTTATTGGCCTGTAAATATCTGTAAATTAAAATTGACATGTAAAACATTTTACATTAAAGTCCAAAAACAATTAGACATTTAGGTATAGGACATTATACCAATATAACTGTGTTTTCTAGAATTTTGGGCAAAATCAAAAACATAGAATAATATATAGGGTGTAAAATCTATTAAAATCAAAAGCACAGTTTCATTGCACACATATTGGTATAACCGAAGTGTCACCATCTTGAAAAATATTTTAGCGGAATTCTGCCCCTACTGTTTCCGCTGATCTTTTAGTATCACTACCAAATTTTTAATTGTTATTCCTCACTAAATGTAGCATAGTCCGTTCTTACTCTATCATCTATCATGGCGACTTCACTGTGGGACTATCTACCTAGTATTTAGTCTGAGGTTATTCTACTAATAGTAGATTATTTTACTAGGAGCTAAACAATTATATTTTTTAAACGTTTTATTCTCGACGAATCAAGTGGTACTTTACTGTTACATTCATAATATGACATAACCGAGGTACCAATGTCTAAATAGTTGTAAGAACAAAAGAACTGTTGCTTTTAATGTTTAGAAAGTAAAAAGCGTTTTTAGCGTCTGCCAGTAGTTCAATAATATGCCGTTTTATTGTTGCTTGAAGGAAAAGTGTTTACTGCCTGTTATATAGCAGCAAATACAAAGTAACTTAAACTTTTATTTTATTTGGATTTCTCACTATGACGTCACGTTTTTCACGCAGCTTGGTGTCTGTTGGCGATATAACATACTTAAACGACAAGATGTGTGGCGATCTTGTTTTGTAGCAGAACATTCGCATTCATTTCAATAATAGTAGATTGTTTTGTAAGGATTAAAAGTGACAGTTTTTGACGAGTCAAAAAGGCACCTTTAATCCTTTTTTTTCCAGCCAACAAAACGTGACAGAAATAAATTTAGAAATTCTAAAAATAACCACTGGTCAAATTGCAAGAATCTATCTCAATTCTGATCCCACATAATCATGGCTTTGTTTATCAATATAATTGTTTTGTGAAAATAATTGTCAACAGTTCAGCAACAGTTCAGCGAGTGAGTGCATTTGCATGATAATGAATTTTGTAAAAGATTTACCTGAAGATGTATAGTAGGAGTTGTCTTGAACTTACTTCCACCAAAATCTCGAAAAATGTATAAATGCGGTTACAAACGCTTCACGACGTGGTGCGATGAGAAGAAAGTAAAAACATATTCTGAAGCTGCCTTATTGGCGTATTTTGCTTGGCAAAAAGTTTAAATCATTCACGTTGTGCTCCCATTATTCAATGATTAAAGCGACGTTGAATATCAAACATGGTATAAAGGTGGAAAAACTTTTGAAATTAAGAGCATTTTTTCAAAAATCTCATAGACTACACCTATTTAATGATGAAAGTCCTTTTAACGTTAATGGAAGATTCATATTTAATCAATTGTCGTTTTGGTTGTCGCAATCTTTGGTGTGAGTGGAGGGTCCCAATCTACCGAATTGGTGCATTTAAAAATTGACGCCATTCAAGATAGTCTAGTATGGAGAGTCAAATTTTACCCCAAAGGCAAGAATCAGTTGTAACGGCACGAAGTTTGGCATATAGCTTCTTGATACAATGGAGAATAATTAAAAAAATGGTTTAACGAAAAATAGGCGACCAAACCCAAAAACAATGTAGAACTAATAATAATTAAAATGTAGTTTTTTTGGACTTTTCTCGCAAAATATTAGAACTAACGTAAAAAGGGATAAGATGCTAATTTTGATGAAATAATTCTAGAATACTTGAAATGCGGTACAGAAGTTAGCTTAGGTTACGTTAGGTATTCATTTTTCAGGGAACATGATACATTTTCGAACTGAAAATGATGAGAATTATTTTGAAAATGCGAAAAAAATGTTCTGAACTGTTCTGTAATAATAAAAAGAAGTGGAAGAGTATGTTTTGGGTTTATATTCATGACATGATAAGAAAAAGAAAAAAAGAGAAAATTAGAAAAATATACATGAGATGTCTAGTAAATTTATTATAAAAATATTAGAACAAATTTAAATTTCTTTCTTCATCTATCTCAACATCTACCGGGTTATAAATCGAGTTTCCATCAGGATCATCATTTTCATCAAAATCGTCATTAATAAGCACACTGCAATTCTTGCAGGAATCACAGTTGCAAGATATGCACAGAGCAGTGCATGCTAAACCACTCTAAACGCTAAAGTTGTATCACAACTTGTGAACCTAAATATATTGAAAGGTGTCTTACTGCATCGATGTTAGCGTCAAGTTGACTGCCTTGGTGAATAAAGAGACAAAAAGGATATTCACAGAGACAGATAGTATGTTTTCTTGTTTTCCTTCGACCAATATTACATTATTTTTCATTACTGTTGTGATGTAAGTGTAATATATGGTGCCCCAAAAGATCAGTATAAACCTGTAATAGTAATACTTAATTCTTTCTACCTAAAGTTTCTGATTGAATTAGTAGAATAAGAGATAAGTACATAATTCTAATTTGTGCAGAAGTGTAATTAAATATTAGTGAGATCATTTTGTTCTATTTATTAAAATAACAAAGAAGCTTAATAAGAGATAAACTTTTACCAAGATTTTTTTAAATATAATTCTCAAAAAGAGATAGTTTGAAAAAACGTGCGTCATTCAGTACTTTAGGATCCAATAAAATTTATGTTGTCACTAGGTACATACAGAGTAAGCTAGGAAATGAGGGCAAACCTGTAGTGTTCCAATAAGGTAAAAATAAGCAACGAGGATGTTAGTTTTCATATTGTTAATAGCCTCTTTACAAAGAACTCATTGCGTGTGTTATTGTAGCTTATAGTCTTTGTAAATTTATGGTGAGGAAATCGTTGATGTAGGCACTGTAACCAGGCTCTAAAAGATTGTTAATAAACTTCAATTTGTGGCTGGCGTTTGTCTAAATAGTACCAGTTAGAGTGAAAACGAATATTTAGTATATTAGCTTTTTCTATATAGAATCAGGAAAAATGAATAATAACAATAATAATGATTATAATAATAATAATCTAAATGGAATTGCTCCAATAGTTATCTATTTTTTGTTAGAAGAACATGAAAGAAGGTACATAAAAATATAAAAATCATAATCGGAAAATTTTATAAGCATTTCTAGAAATCGAATAACAATTGAACGACGACGTCTTCGAGATCAAATCAATTCATTTCAAGCGCCAGAAACTGAGTTCAAAAATATTTTAGACCACCCAAAAATTTGGTTCAAGATTTCATTGAATGGTTGACTCCTTACGATGTTCCAACGCTTCAGATCCACCGGATTACCATTTCACCTTCGAGTTCTTGCCACTCTAAATTTTATGGCCAAACGATCTCATCAGGAAGCAGTTGGTGGATGCTTATGGATATTATTTAGTCAATCATCCATTAGTCGATTTGTCATTTGATTGTTGATACTTTAATGTCCCAGTGGATTATGTTTCCCACTGAAGCCATAAAAAGGCTCAAATTAAACAAGCCTTTTTTGAAAAATATGGCTTTCGGGGTTGGTTAGGATGTATTGACGGGTTGCATATTGCATTAGTAACTCCAAAACAGACTGACGAATATCATCCCCCACATGTTTACATCAACAGAAAGGGATTTCACAGTATAAATATTATGGTGATTGGTGATTCAACTGGCCGTATTCTGGCATGTGATGCGCCACTCCCTGGCTCTGTTCGCGATTTGGCGGTATGGATGATTCAATGTATTCAAAATCATCTCAGACAAGAGTATAACAACGGCGATATAACCTCCGTACTAATTGGTCATAGTAGCTATGGATTAGATCCTTGGTTGTTTACCCACTTCGCTGTAGCTGAGGGTGTTACATTACCACCCTACTGATGCAGCAAATTTTATACAAGGCTTCTGTAAATGATGTCTAAGCAGGTGAACGTTGGAAAATTTAAAAAATACAAATTAGCAGCTTAAATTGATAGTGAATTAATTTATGCTAATGTCATCATCTGTCAGTTATTTCATCGTTCTGTTGAAATTATTATCCCTGGTTGTAATTGTGTGTTGTTCGTCGTTTATCGTTAATTTTGTTCATTTAATTGCCAACTTGACGAGACAATAATTTATAGGTACCCTGTATACGCTGCATCTATTTTACACAATATAGCTATACTTGGGCAAATGTATTCGCTTAATATCTCTTTCCCAATTGACGTTACAGTTTTGTTCTACGTTTATTTTCTTTTATAAATCTTTATTAAAATTATATCTACGGGTTGATGATGATGATGACCCTTTTTGTTGTTTATTTTTTTTGTGCTTCCCTGGTTTAGATTCTCTTTGTAACAGCAGTGTTCCTTGCGTTTTATTTTGGAGCGTTACGTATCGAAAACTACAAAGCATACGACAAAATTGTAAATTACTTTTTTGAAGAATATAAAATTGTCTATAAAAAAATCAGAAAGAGGCATCTCTATCTTTTATGATTTAGGGACCAGACGCTTTCCAAGCAGTAAGTCGATTTTCCGCGGTATGGTCTCCATCTAGTCTAAAAACTCGAACAACAACCTGTACGTCTTGTTATAAAATTATACACTTTTCCCTCTTGTTTAATAAATAGCTATTCCAACACTTTAATGGATAAAATCATCTTTGTATTGCAACAGAACGGCCCTAGTCAACCACTGTAAGACAAGTCTTTACAGAATAAAGGATTTTGTGTATCTCTGTAAGAAGAAATTCTTAATTGTTCTATAAGTTACACACTGTAAATCTTACAGAATGTAATGCTATTTTAGAGAATAGCACCATAAAAGTTGCGCGTTTGGGAGGATGTAATTATGGTTTTGTAGAACTCAAATTAAATTTTGGATGTTTATTTTTATCTCATTTTATTCGAATAGATATCAAAAAAACAGCACAATTTCATTTACCACTTTTTCAGCTCTACTTAATGGCGTCATCCAATTTTTGATACAATGGTTTTTTTTAGCGACTATCATCAACTTTAGTTTTTTAAATACACGGAAAAAAATATTTTTACTGTTTTTGAATTTTCTCCTTCATTATGAATTTAACGTTATATCAGTATTTTTGATATGTTTCAGATGAGAAAATTCATTTTCACTTATAATTGTTCAAGAGGTTTATATTTTGCTTAATGAAAATCTGTTGTCTATCAATTTGACGAGAAAAACTGTCAATTATTAAAATCTGGATACCGAATGGCACCAAAATTATCTCGAATGTGCCATTCGGTAGAGCGTTTTAGGTTGACAGTTTTTCAAATCAAATTGCTAAAGAAAACAGATTTGAATTTAAACAACAAAAATTTACTCGCTAAAAACAAACCTCGAGTGTAATTCGGCAGGACAATTGAATGAATATGAAAATAAGAACACGTCAAACTATAATTTGGATACATATAAATTTCAATTTGAATAAACTGCCAGATTGACAACTTTAAATATCAATGGAGACCACGATAATTGATTAAAGTGAAAAACCACTAGTGCTTTTGTCGCTGGAAAAATTGCAGGTAACTTTTGCCGATGTCAAAGTGACAATTACACTGCGGCATATACGATTTTTAAATTGTGAATATAAAACACCGAAAACCAACGGTTGAAACTAATACTAGAAACATTAGATAACTGTAAAATTATTATAAAATCACGTTGTACGTAAGTGCCAATGCATTTTTTTAAATTTAATCTAACTGATAGGTATTCTAGAACAGAATACCACCCTGCATAAACCAAAAAAGACAAAATAAAAACGAAAATCAGAAATGTCAATTTTTTTCAGTTATCTCAAAAACTAATTGAGATATTCAAGTTTTACAGAGACCATAAAATACATTTTGTTAAATGAGCAACTTTTGTTCCATTTAACCGACTTTCAATCTCTTACCGTTTCCGAGATCTCCATAGTGGGCATCATTATCTTCCAACTGATTTTTCTGTTTCCGATTCATTTAATCCTACAAATGAAATAATTGATATCAGAAAGCGACGGTCACAGGTTGCACACTATAAGATCAGACGCATTTTAAACTGTTCTATTGAAATAAATGCTATAATATGAGAAAACGACAATATTAATACATACTCGATAGCGGTAATTTCCCGTTATGCCATTGTAGTTTAACAATTTTTCATGCATTATATTTTCTTTGATGATTTTTTGAAGGAGCATTGGGATGAACGTATTAATAAAACAGTAGCATTAAAATTTCCGTGACTCAAATCTGAGACGGCTGAGTATATGAAACTTTTAATGAAGTTACTAAGACTATCACGTGAACACTGCGAGATTACACTTCTACTCATTGGTACTTACAACCTTGGTAACATACTATGATTAGATAGCATTAGTAACAACTTAAACTACCACAAAGAAACCACAATTTAAGTTGTTTTGTTCGACGATGCATACGGCTGTGAATGTAGAAAAAAACTGCAAAAGCTACACAAAAACTTTAACCGAGTGCTTCAATAGAAGCTACCATCAGAAATAACTTGATACTGCAGCCAACTGGTAACAAATGCTACTGATGATGATCGCACAGCTATTAAAACATAAGTCGTTGAGCAGGTTTCGGTGTTTTCTTTTTCTGCTGTTCTGCTGTTAGGAAACTAACATTGTTGGATATATTGCTCGATGTCTATATTGATCACCTGACTTTTGACGTTAGGTATAGACCACATTATCCAAATTTACTCTTCTCTTGTTAGTTTGTTTTACATACAATTTTATATTCAGGTAATTCCTTATAACAGTACTCAAACACTCTAATGACGGTTCTATAATGACTTTTCTATTTTATTTATGCGTTTAGTCCAAGGATACTAAAACTACATAGAACTGGTCGATCACTATTTTCGCCATATAAGCAACGCTCCATACGTCATCACGTCATTTATTATAGACCTTGAAATACTTTAATTCGCTTCTTTTCTCAAGATGTTTCTTTGCAAAAACTATTTTTTATGTGCATATTGTTAGTTTCTGTTTTAAGAAGCATATAGATAATAAAAATGGAGTAAAAGAATTTGATAAACTAATCCTTTTATTCTTCAAAGTAATATTAAAAACGTGTAGGTACGTACTAAAATTTCAATTAAACATTTGCAATTATAATATTACTTGTATTTTTAGGTAGGTTTGTCGCACTTATTCTTTAGATTGTTTTCTACAAAATTTTGTATTATAAGTCACGTTCATCTGTGTTACACTAGTTGACTGTATATCTAAATATTTTTCAAGTGTCGATGTGTGCTTGTAATACTTTCTAGATAATAGTAATTATGTTAAAACAATAAGATAATCTTAGAAAATAATTAAACACTTGTAACCGTTAAAAAATTTAATGTTCTATCGACGCTTATGGTATAACATATTTAAACACATCTATGTTTAAGAATACCTATCATTTCAACTTGTAGATAAATGTTACTTGTTTCATTAGTTGTTTACATTTTCCCTGAAAAAGTAATGGAATTTTTTTTGCAAAAATCAGTTAATTTGTAATTTCAATAAATGTTATTAGAATGTCAAACTTTTTATTGAGCAAATTTTACTTTTCAATGACCAAAGATATAAATGTCGAATTAAATAGGAATGTATATACAATGCGGATACGTAAACTCCATTATTTAATGCAAAATTGAAAATGCTTGGACCCGTCAATATCGTTCAAGACTAAAAATTAAATAAATAGAGGTCGTAGGTATAAAGGGAAACAAACGAAAGGAGAAAGCATTCTCCCGAAGGATCCGAAACTTCGCCAAACATTGATAAACAACAAGTTTGATCTCTCACAATTATACCACCGATTGAAACAGAACCTTCGTTATTACTTTCCACTATTGTTTAAAAGGTTCTACCACGATTATTCAAGATTGCAATTTTTTGTTAAAATTCTTTTTTCTTTTTCTTTTCCCTTCATAGTTTCGGTTTTCTTATCTTCAGTCTCCTTTTCTTGCAATTTCAATAGTACCGATAAGCTCGATTTAGGAATTAATATCCACATATCCATCATGTTGTTTACTTTCTCAAGCACTACCCGTTTTTTTCTTCTAACGGTGCAAGATTTGCGTACATTCTATAGGTGTTTAATTTAAATAATTTAATTTAAATAATTTAAAACGTTAACCTAAGTAATCTGTAAATTTATGACGTAAATCTAATTTTGCCTCTTCATGCTAGTCCCGATACCTAAGCTCTGGTATATGTGAGGTAGGTAGGTTTGAACGTTGTCCGTCAAACAAACAAAAAGATTATTGGGGGGCGCTAGGGGCTTTACCCAGTATTGGTAGTTTGTTCCAGATAACCCCTATCTGTAGGCGTTAAAAAACAGCAAAATCATTGATCCCCAAAATAATGGATATAATAAGCTAAAATATTTCCAAACAAAAATCGAAAAACAGTAATGAATTAAAATTAAAATAATGATTAGTATTGTTAGTAATATTGATAATCTGTAAATAAATTTAATCTAATATTAGACCTAAATAAATCGTTTTTTTTTTTAGAACTACACAATTAATCCGACAAAACCGTATTAACCATAAAAAAAATAAATTAATTAAACGATCATTCCTTAAGCAGGACGCTGTACATAAAAACGAGCACCAGTTTGTTCACGTTGCTTTGGGATCGCTTTTTATTCCACGTAGTTGTCCAAACAAACAGAAAACCATCAAAAACTGTACCAAAACTATACTCGGACACGTGTTTCAATAGCTAAGCTATCATCATCATCGATACCGATACTAAAATTAAAAACAATAGGAAACTTATATATACTATCTGCGTGTCACGCATCGTTAAACTTAATTGATTCTTAGATAAGCGTAATTAATTTCGAAAATCCTAATGGACCGTTATCATCACAATTCATAAGCAAATTTCTGTTTTTAAAAATTTCTAAACTTTCATAAGAATCAAGTTCGTTTTTATTATCTACCCTCTTAATTAATTCAATATCGCCTAGTCTATGGCCATTTTCAAGCAAATGCATGGCAACACTGGACCTATCAGTGCGATGATATTTGACATGAGCTAAGTGCTCTTTACAACGAGTTTTAATAGGTCTCTTGGTTTGCCCTATATACACTTGGTTACAGTCTTTACAATTAATTTTATATATTCCTGATTTATCACACATTTCTATTGGGTCTTTCGGATTGCCTAAAAGATTTTGCAAGTTGTTACTACTAGAGGTTACTGTTTTATAATCAAATTTTGAAAATATTTTTTGAAGACCTTTTGTGTATGTGGGATATATTGGTAATTTGACATATTTCTTATCTATTTTGCTATTACTAGTTCTTAACGTTGTAATGTTTCTAATGTTTAACTTATGTTTATGATTTCTAATTGTGTTTGTGACAATTGATTCTTGAAAACCATTGTATGATGCGATCTGCTTAATATTTCGCAGTTTTTTATCAAAGTTTTGTTTCGACAATGGGAAATGTAATAATCTGTGAATCAATAATCTGTGAATCAAAATTTTTGGCAAAAAAGATGACCCAGAACAAAAGTTCACAGAATTATCTAAAAAGAAAAAGAGTGCACAGACTTTATCCCTAAAAATCTAACATAGTGGTAAACAAATCCTTGGAGATTTTAACAATGACGAATTAACTTTGTTGAATAAAGGCTTGAAATATAACCTCAAATTCAACAAACTGCCCATAGATCAGATTATTGTAGGAATTGAAAGTTCGAACTCTTAAAAATTCATTAGGAATGCCTGTAAAACCAACAGAAAAACACCAAAAACTGCACCAAAAACTTTACTCGGACACGTGTTTCAATAGCTAAGCTGTCATCATCAGCGATACCGATACTCGGACACGTGTCCGAGTAAAGTTTTTAGTGCAGTTTTGGTGTTTTTCTGTTGGTTAAATAGACGCTGTGTTCATTTCCTTTGAATGCCTGTAAAATTTAAATTTCAGATAATATTCAGCAGTTGCCAAAATTTAAATTTAACGCGAGAGAAATAAACATTGTTAAAAATCTTAAAGAGAAAAGTTGTTGTTATCTCAAAGCAGATAAAGGCAATAAAGTAGTTATTTTGGACAAAGAGGATTATTTTGAGTCAGTTCAGGTGATGCTTAATGAAGGCCCCTATTCATTAATATCTAAAAATTCTCTTTCTAAAATGATTGCTGATACCCGTAGAGTCTTATTAGAATGTGGAAATATTATACCAAAACAACTTAGGTTTAGACTAACGGTATCTAACCCGGTTCTTCCTAGAATGTATTGTTTACCTAAGATACATAAACCCGGAAAAGCAATGCGTCCCATTGTTTCAGGTATTAATGCTCCTACTTATCTGATATCTAAATGGTTGTCAAATAAGTTCAACAGTTTTGAATATCAACAATCAAATTTCAGTGTTCAAAATTCATACGATTTTATTGAAAAAATTAAAAACATTGAGCTGACTGAGAACGAAGTTTTAGTTTCATTCGATGTCTGTTCATTGTTTCCAAGCGTTCCGATAGATATCACTTTAGATTATTTGAAAGATATATTACACCAAAACCATTTAGACAATTCAGAAGTAGATAATTTTATTAAATTAGCAAGATTATGTATGAGTCAAACCTACTTTCAAATTAACAATAATATTTATCAACAAAATCATGGTACAACAATGGGTAACAGCTTATCTCCGTTTATGGCTAACCTGTGCATGGGTAAATTTGAAACTGATTTAAAAAATAATTTAGAAACTTTCCTAGAATTTGGTGTAGATGACGTTTTCGCAGTCATCGAGACTAAAGTTTACAGCCCTCAGCAATTTGTAGAAATTTTAAATTCAAAATTTGAGACGATCAAGTTTACCTATGAAACAGAAGCAAACCTTAAGTTACCTTTCTTAGACACTTTACTGACAAGAAATGGTAACAAACTAGATATAGATATCTTGCGACGTTTCGGAAACGTTATATTTAAATAATTAAACGGAGTGTTTCCTTCCTCAGGCGCTAATGAAGACACAAAATACAAGTATAAGTTACAAAGATAACAACAGAGCCTATGTAATAAATTTAACAATTTGATCATTTTAGGATCAATTCCAAGAACAACAATATAGGATGTACATAAAGTTGATAAAATACTTACTTCGATATCAAAAATTGAAGCCGTTTGTCATTAAAATTAAAATTAATAATATGATTATTTGTCATACTATAAAACTATAATAAATATGTATAAAAAAAAGACAAAATTAAGGAATAATTAACGAATAATTAACAAGTAGTTTTATTTGCCCTGTTCTCCACTAAGAAGGATTTTCTACAACTGTGTCAACATTATTAGGAGAAATTATCATCACTCGTAGATATAGATATTTATCGTAAAGACACTAACACTATGAGGTTTATAACAAATGATTCCAACCATAGTATGCACCCGTATGTTGGTGTGAACGGTATATGATTGTAAAAATAAGATAACGTTTCTAAGGCTGGCATCAATTATGTCTTACGCAAATATACCTCTAAACTGTGTCATTAGATTTTCGTGCTTATTACTGATAACCTGAACATAGGATAAAAGTAACTCTTTGGGAACGATTATTTCCTGTGTTACACCGAAATTATTGTTGAAGCAACTGGAACCTTCTTTTTCGACAAAAAATTAATGGAATCAAATATTGATTCAAATAACCACCGAACGTTTTTCACAATGGGCTATCAGCCATGGCACTACTAAAGTCTTGGGAGTCTAAATAATAAAAAGTCTAAATAAAAAACCGTCAGTACCCTTACGACTGAGGTAAGTGAAACTACTACGTAAAAAAAAGTATGTGCCTAGATTATGTCCAGCTCCATACTAAACTATGTCGAAAATGTACAATCCAAGATGATGTGAATTTTATCAGAAATCGTATGTGCCTGCCTCTTAGAACTCTATATCACCATTCTCCTAGTAACACTGTCAACTTCACTGATACAAGCGCCTTCTTAATATAAAGAACATCAATTGCGCGTAAACGTTTTATGTTGAGTTTCCAATACCTCAACGTTCGGATTAACCAGAACCTAAACCAACTTTGTTTAGAAAAATAACTCTACATGAAATTTAATGTTTTATGTTCATGACGTTTGTGTATCAATTAATCAAATCTGCCAAAAATGTTGAGCACTAGCACTTACAATAACTGTTACCAGTTGACAAATTATGATTCTAATCTGTTTTTTAGTTTGTTTCAGATCGAATTAAAACTTAAGACGCAGTACTTATTCAACGCTCTCTGATGTTTTTTGCTTCATCTTTCGTGAGTATGTATTTTTAACATCTGGCTTTATTATCTGCTTCATTATGATTTGCTAGTAGTAGCTCCTATTTTAGTTAGTAGTATAAATTTTGGACCCAAAACTATTGAGTTAAGCAGATCAAAAGCTAAAATTTATCTTAAGATTCTATAGCTCTTCAATACATATGTTTGTGTAGTACGTGAACCTTTGATATTAAATAGTCGATTTATTCAAAATCAATTTTGACCATCTTTTTTGGTTCCTCAGTGGCTACAATTTAAACATATTTTTAACTGTACAGGTTGTCCCACTTTCAACTTTGACATTTTAAATGGAAACACATTTTTTTTATTTTTTATTCTAAATCTACGTGAAAAACTATAGGGACTTTATGTATACTAGCCTTAATCAAAAGTGATACTTTCTTGGGTCAATATCGGTCCATAGTTTAAAAGTTAACATTGATTATATAGGGTATGAGAAAAAAAAATGTCAAATTTTGTAATCGAAAATTATCAATAACTCGATGAAATCAAATAGGATACCCGTATATTTTTCTCCTGATCGATGTAGAATTAAATTCTCTACAACTTTGCTTTTGATGTCTTTCTACCAAAATTCAACCGTTAGCCGTGATATTCCTTACTGCAAATGTCAAATACGAGGAAAATTCCTAGTAAACGTGTCAAAATCTGATATTTATGGTGTTGTACGGGATAATTATGGAATTTGTTTTTTTGTAACATCTTATTTTTCCAACGTTATCTGCTGCTTGTTGTACTCCAATGGTAAAATTCTCAACTGCTGATGACGATTACGATGTCAAATTGCATATCCTGTTCAGTACAAACATGTTCTCTAGTATTTTTCTCATATTTTTTTTAATCTCAGCCCGGGGATATGGTTGTAGTTCCGGATTACTGCTTCATTCTTCCATTTGATTTTCCGGTCGAATAAACCACACTAACTGCTTCTACTGTCGAAAACTCATTCATTATTACTAACACTAGTTTATTCTACAGCAGAATATTGTGCTGCTGTCTGGTTGAATAGTTATCATACAAAAAAAATAGATGCCCAGTTAATTGCACTATGCGTATAATTAGTGAAACCATTAAATCTACTTCTCTCTATTGGCTTCCTGTTCTTTGTAATATTACTCCATCGAACATTCGACGAAAAGCTGCGTTAAAACGAGAATAGGATAAATGCCAAGTTAAGAAAAACCTACCAATTTGGAATGACATTGACAACCCTCCTGCTAAAAGACTTACATCTCGAAATCCTATATAATTGCAAGACTACTTAAGTACGGCTTTTTCTGAAGTTGAAGAGTGGAAAAAATTATGGTCTGAAGTTGATGTTTTCAATAAACAATACAAATCCCGGACTTTGATCAAAAAAGAAAAATTTGGGCAAAAGTAAATCGCATAAGAACAGGCCATTCAAAATGCAACTCTATGTTGTTTAAATGGGGTGCAATTTCTAACCCAAATTGTGACTGTGGAAACGAACCGGAGACCGCTACACATATTGTAGAGGATTGTCAATTAACGAAGTTTAAAGGAGGGTTTCCAAACATTCACAATTTAACGGATGAAGCTATAGATAGTTAAAATAGATTAAACAATTACTAACCCAACTGAGAGCACATTAAACTTTTGACGTTCGCATTTCATCGCCTACTTCATTTTCCGATGTTAATTTTCGATAAATTCGAGTTTCACGACAAACATTTTAATTTTTGGTACACAAACATGTATAGCACAACTGTAGAGAATTTAATTTTACATTGATCTATCAAAAATATACATGGTGTCCCATTTGATTTTATTAAGTTATTCATCATTTTCGATTATAAAGTTTAATATATTTTTCTCGTGCCCTGTATAATCGATGTCAACTTTTAAATCATGGACAATTAGGGTTGTTACCGCCCTAAATGTGAATAAAATTTGAATGTGATATTTCAAATAATAAATTAAAAAACGTGAAATATCTGAAGGCCGATATTGATTCAGATAAATGTTTAAAAATTGATATCTCAAAACTATCATTTTTTAAGTAAGATTCCTATACATAAAGTCAGCATAGTTTTTCACGTAGATTCAGAATAATAAAATAAAACATATATGTTGCCGTTTAAAATGTCAAAGTTGACAGTTGGTCCATAATGGTGGGACATCCTGTATAATTAATATATTTTTAAATTGTAGCCACTGAAGAACCTAAAAGAATGGTCAAAACCGATTTTGAAAAAATATACTTTTTAAAGGCAAAATCAAAATATTACCTGACATGCTGTATATCCGAACACAATCAGAAATATCTAAGTTGTAATATAATTATTCCAAAGTACGCGAAATAGAATTTCGAAAAAACTATATCTTTCGTGTGCCTAAAGGCAAACCTAGCGCCTATCTCCACTATCCGTCTTCCAAATACCATCTAGACGAAAATCGTCAGTTGGCCAAAAACAAAACAATCTATTGTATGGAAGTGAATCCCAATATATGAAATTGAAACTCCAGTATTAAGATAAGGTTGATGTAGTAGTTTTTGAAAATCTAAACGATCAATATATCATCAACTAGCAAAGAAAACTTTAAAAGGAAGGCAAACAATATACATTAAAGTGCAAGTGGGATCAAACATTTTAGGTTTCTTTAAGTTTATTATAAAACTAAATGTAGTAGAGAATTATCGTAAACGATTACTGAACAACGATAAATTTTTGAAAAATTTATTTAAATATTGAACTTGATAATATCAGCAGTGTCTTTCCAGATTAAATAAAGATAAAAATTTTTATTTTATTAATATTGTTAGTTTTGCTGTTACATGTATTTTGTATATCTTATTGTTTGGTGCTGCTTAACAAGTAAATTAGTGCAATTTAGTAAATAATAGCTGTCTAAGTTATCAAATGAAGTTTGAATACTACAGTGTATTTAGACTTTAATCGTTGTTCCGTTTAAAAATTGTATGATCACGAGATAATGACGTCAGTGATTAATTTGAAGAGTCTAATTAAGAAAGTCATCCGTACAAATTCAATTCGGTTCACACCTTAATTTATTATAACTTTTATGAAGTCACACAATGTCCTATTACTTTATTTAGGTTTTATTGTCAAAACGTGCGAGTGAACGCATCTACTATTCCACCTACCTTAGGAAGAAGTAATGTAGTTGTTATCACTTTAAACGACAATCACAATTTTTACTTTGCAAATAGTCTAGTAACAAGATAACACGACCACTGCACTGCTGTATTATGTCTACAATAGGATCTATCATTGAGTTCATTGATGACGACTACGCCCAGATTAATAAATGCAAAAGTTAAAATGATTTTAATTTGCTAAATGGATATAACAACTTCATCCAATTATTTTTAAGAACACTTGGTCTTCATTGAACTATGTATGTAGTTGGTACTTAATTTTGCAGAACGCTAATGGGCACCTGTCGATCAAGCACTCATAAATCAGATTTCTAAATTGCATTAAGTAAACCATGTGAAATCTATTGTAGACAATTTTTTAATAAGTGATAGTTCATTGTCCTTTAGTTCAGTAAACTTATATTTAATTTTATATTCGTGTCTTGATTTGATAAAAACAAATCCAGAACAAAGACATTCAACTGTCGTTCCAATACATTGTTTTGTTGGTACAATTACTTAACGTGTCCCATTTTTTTTCAATTTACACAACACTGGTTTAATAGCGCTAACGTACAAAAAAACTAACAGAATTAAATGGTAAATAAAAATAGCATTTTATTTTTTTTTTACTTAGCAATTGAGTCTTACAGTAAGCAAAGCCCTATGAGCATGATTGTACAAGTCAAAGTTTATTGCAACTATTTTCATAAATTCAGTGCACTTCTATCAAAATCGGTGGGAAAAACAAAATGAATGTTAATTATTTAGGTCAATTAAAATACATGTAATTGTTTACATCCAGAATAAACAGTAGCATGCTTCACTGCATTTACATAAAACATCGAGACCTTGATTGATTAAACTATGAAACTGTGTAGAAGTATAAAAATGAATGCACGAAATTTTGCTTCACCTAGCAATACATAAAAACAAAGGGTCGAGCAAAGCGATCTTACGCTATAAAATTTTGTTATCGTGGTTGTAGAATGATGCAATAAGTAGTAACAACACATTTATAATCGCAAAATTAAAATTCCTTTAATTAAACTACAACTAATAGCTTGTTAACAGTTTAAGTGAGTCTTTTTATAGATATCAAAGCAAAAGTAGTTCTGTCATTATGATATTTATATCTAGACGTTAAATTGTAGAATATTTTGTTGATTTTTGAACAACCACTTTCAAACTTCCTAAAATGACTATGATTACGATACTTGCATATGAGAAATATTATTACCTGAAAATACTGCATTACTCGTGTATTCAATCATTTGTTAAAGTTAATTAGACATTAATAGTAATGTCAGAGAAAAATAATTAAGAAATGCAGTTTTTTTTATTTTAGTGCAACTATGTATATGATTGTTTTGTAATATGCTACTGATGAGCAAAAGCGTGTGGTAAAGTATTCCATTGTAGCACGCTACTTAATAATAACTTAATAACTCTATTAGCAGTGGTTTAACTGAAGACCATTGCGACATTTGCAATTTGATCAAATAAATGTAACTTTTATTAATATTAGGAAACCTAAGACATTATTTTAAAAATTAATTAACGAAATAGTGATTTGTTAGATAAAATACAAAGTACCCAAACTAGCGAAAACAAGAAACAATATATTCACATACGTAGTAGATATACGGAAAAACAGTTACATTTAACAATTTAACTAAACCAGGAAACGAAAATAAGAAACTAAAACTATATAAAGCATTAGAAAATGTAAAAATTCTGTATCATAAAGCACTGGAAACTACTATACACAAAATAGAACTAATAAAAGAGACATACCTACCAAAATAGACACGCATAAATAAAAACCAAAAAGCAAATGTCGGAGAAGTAGTGAATACTGGAAAACAGGACGCTAATGATTAATGAAGGATCTCCACCAATATTTCGAAATAAAAATAAAACATCATTGATGGACTTAACCCTCGCAGCACCAAACACGAGATAAGAAATCTTAAACTATTATGATTTTTCTGTAGATTCTCCACCTTATAGAAATTGTTCCGACTATTCAATGTATTACACCATTCAGTGCTAAAAAAGTAAATATCGGCCGTAGATTATGTCTGAAGGATTTTCTATACACTTTTAGTTCATGTCCGAGAACCGACTTTTATATTAAAGTACACCGGGGTAAGTGTTAATTCAGGGTAAGTGTAACCCACAGAGATTTGAGCGAGATTGCTTATAGCAGCGCCATCTGTCAATAGTAGCAATGCAGTGGTATGATTCAGATACATAGAAGTTATCTTTACCGGCAACGCACATTTAACCTCACTGGAACGATTAGTTGATTGACTTGCATTTGTGGTGCCGTGCCGGTGTCTGGTCGCTACTATTTTGTAAGTACTCATCATAGGCTGTTTTCGTTATGTGATACATGAATTTTGATGAAATGTGATGCCGTTTGTTTAGAATGTTGTAGGTTACTCTTGCCCTTCGGAAAAAAACACATGTAGAGCAAGTGTAACTCGTCAGGTGGAATAAGCGTTTACACTTTCCCCTTATTTTTCTCGCTCATTCTTTTGACTTATTTTTGGATTCTTGGATTCTTGTTGCAGATATGGTTTGAAACTACACTTCTTATACCGTAGAAGATCTGAAGAAGGCGGTGCGAGCTGTGAAAGCTGGTAACCTAACACTATATAGAGCCGCGAAAGTTTATAAAATACCCAAACCTACTCTATTCACCCATGTGTCGGGTAAAAGGGGTGTGAAAAGTCAAACAGGGGGAAGAGCACGGGATCTACCTCATGATTTGGAACTGTTCGAGCAATGGGGTTTTGGACTATCGAAATCAGAAGTTATAAACTTGATCGGACGGTATGTGACTGATAATAAGACAGTGACCACTTTCATAAATGGTATTCCTGGCCTATAGACTACTTCGACAGATACAAACGAGCTTTCAATATAAGAAACCACAGTCTGTTGAAGTCGCTAGGGAAAGATCCATGAATCCATTCATCATCCACCATTACTTCGATTTACTTCAAGAACACCTTCAAAATATTTCACCATCTAAAATATACAACATTGACAAAACTAGTTTTTGCCTGAATCCGTCCCGGATTAAAGTTGTTGGGGAAAAGGAAAGGCAGCGCACAGAACAACAAGTGGACCTGGAAGAGAGAATATCATAATACTCTTAGGGGAAACGCCGCCAGTAAAAAACTCCCGCCACTAATGGTATTCAAGGGCAAGAACATTTGGGACTCTTGGATTTCAAGTGAGGAGTTCCCTGGTATGACCTACTTTGCTACCGAAGAATGGCTGGTTGTACGCGGAGACTTTGCAAAACTATTTTGAGGATAACTTTTTGCAGAACATTGGCTCGGAGAGACCCGTAATATTAACTTATGATGGCCACACTTCCCACATCAGTATTTCTTTGATCGAAAAGGCCATTGACAATAATGTGGTTATTGTGAATTTCTACCACATTCCAGCCATTTGCTCCAGCCTATGGATTTATGCGTCTTGAAGTTTTAAAATGGCATGGGATGCAGAGGTCGTCAAGTGGCATAAAGACAAAATTATGGCTAAACACTGCATTTTGTTACCATAAATCTCCAGAATTTGGACTTAAGCAAATCTGCTATCATTATCAAATGATTTGAAAGGCGGTAATATATCCCTTCAATAACGAAGTTATCGCCTGTTGAAAAATTGACCAGAATCATACAGCAGGTGGTGTGAGTGCCAGAATAATAACCGCCATCAGAATGTAGAACAAACAGAAATTCAAGTTACTGCGCGTTATCTACATCAACTGCAACTCCATCCAATTCAACACCAATGCTTAGCACTCCATCCACTTCAACAACTACTTTTCACGCACCCATACAGACACCTACTGTTGCTAAGCAGTTATCTTTGTCACAAGATTTCCGACTCAAAAGTTTTGAGTCCATTCTTTCAGCAGATTAAGCAAACACCAAAATTAGCAAAACCAGGAAGGAAAAGAGTGTGTACTGGGACCGAAATCATTAAGTCTCTAGAAGCTATTGTTAAACTGAAGGAGAAGTCAGTAGCCAAACTCTCTAAGAAACATGAAGAAATGAAGAAAGAAAAACCAATTGATGAAATCGACCAGACAGATGATGATACTAAGGAGAAGTTGGTGCTATATGATACCGATGATGACGTCAATTTAGAAGATGAAATCTTGGATGACAGAAAAAAAAAGATTTAGTGGAATCCTTGGATTCTAGTCCTAGATTGCATGATTGGACTATTATTGAATTTGTCACAAAATCAGGCTTCAAATAATTATGTAGAGCAGATCACATTAGGCCCTTGTTACACTACGGTGGCCTGCCACGTCGCTGGCTGTTACACTGTGGTAGCTAGCGGCGTGGCCGAAAATAAGCCACCCAGGTCGCAAAAACACCCACAGACACGGTGGCTGTTCTCAACTACACGGTGGCTGGCCACCCGGGCCGTGGCTGTTCCGTGCTGTGGAAATGCACCGTTTAACATTTGGTTATACGGGACCCTGTTACACTACGGTAGCCGGCGACCATCGGCGTAACTAGGGATGTGGCCCGTGGGAGCCTGGCTCTCCCTGATGGCCCTAAGGCCCCCTGAAATACTCAATAGAAAAAAATTGCAAAAACAATAATGTAAACAAGAAACAATAAGAAAACAAACGTGTGTAATAAAATATTGATTAATGAATCAACTAGATCACGCCGCACGCGTTGATTCCCGAAATCGGCACATGGCGAAATCTGTCAGTCAGTTTTTAACAGAGATTTATAATATCGAGAACAATATAAAAATCAAATATTTTTTTTAATATATATTATATTGTTATGGATCGCCTATAGCCATTGGAATACAATACTGCGCATTTCGTGTTCCTATATCACCAACACGAGTTCAAAGATCCCAAGTCTCAAAGATTGTTACGGAATAGAAGAGAAAACAACCGGGGGAATTACAACGTTATAAGTTCTCATCATCGACATCGGGTCTGTTCCTCCGTAGTATTATATAAAGGCAAGCTGGGCCGCAAGAAGAGTCAGTTAGATAGTTTGACAGTGTACAGTGTACAGCAAATAATAAAGCCGGGATCGATAGAGTAGTGTACAACAAGTGTAGTTGTATTAGTGAATTAGAGATGTATTGGTGAACTCTGAACTGTGTTTAAGAATCGTTGGCGTATTACTATCGAAGTACCAAGTAAGTGTAGTAGTTAGTAAATTTGCTTTATTATAATGCCCAGTTGCACCAACCGACTGTAAAAACAGTCGGTAGAACAACCGTCGATCGGTCGATTAATCGATGGTTCTCTGATTTTTCAAACTACCCAGTTGCACCAGTCAAAATAACAGTTTGTTTTTCATCCGACCGTTTTTTCTAAAGTGAAGTGAGCAACACTTGCATTTCTAGTAAAAAACACTCAACCTAAAAGTAGGATAAACCATTTGTATATTTATATATTTAGAAATATATTTGAATTAAAATTTATTACCGTAAACAGCATTAACCGTTAACCTAAAAGTAGATAAAAGTTTTATAGTTGCATAAGTTATCAGTTGTGTTTTTTATAGAGAATACTTCTTTTTCTTGGTAGTACCATTCAATCTGAATTTATATTTTTTTTGCCTAACAAATACGGCAAATTTTGCTTATAATTCAGCGCACGTCGGTGTCCATAGCCCGAAAAATAGCTGTTTAGCACTATTTGGTTATCCTTATTGTATAAGGTATCTTCAGGTGGTCAGGAAATAATTTTTCCATCTATATTTATACAATTGTCTTTAGTTTTTCAATTTTATTTTGTTTCAGATTATGGACATAAGAAAATTTTTCAAAAGACAAACGTCTTCACCGTCTTTACCGTCTATACAACCAACTACACTAGAAGAGGATATAATAATCAGTCTGAACCGCAGCCCGGTACAAGCAAGGATCTAGATCAGAACATTCAAACAAATTCAATCATGCACCATTACCACGTGAAAATAGACGCTTCTGACTTGGGCCAACTAGAAGAAAACGCATCGCAACCAATTCTTAAAAGATTTCCACAAACTATGTTTGGTAATAAAAAAAGGTCGTTCAGCGCAAACTATTATAAAGATTTTGATTGGTTGGAATACAGCGTCAAAACAGATTCCATTTGGTGCTATGCTTGTCGTCATTTTGGAGCTGCTATGGATGAAGAAGCTTTTAGAATGCTGGGATTCCGTAACTGGAAAAAAACTGGTGAAAAATTAAAAAAACATGGTGTATCTTTGCATCACATTGAAAGTTTCAATAAATGGCATAACTATAAAAAGACAATAAAAAGCGGAAATATTTTATCTCATCTTTCACAAGCTTATAGCACCCAGATAGAAAAAAATAGAATTAGTTGAGAATGTTGGCAGATATAAGCTTAACACTGGCTCGTCAAGGAATGGCTTTCAGAGGTCATGACGAAAGCGAAAATTCATTAAATAAAGAAAATTTTAAGGAAATATGTAACTTAATAGCAAAGTATAACAAGGACTTTGATATTCTACATAATTCGCATAAAACTATACCAGTCCCCAAATACAAAATGAAATTATTGTCCTCTTGTCACGGGCGTCTTTAAATAAGATACTCAATGAAATTAGGCATTCCGGAACTTTTTCAATCATGTGTGATGAAGCTCGTTCTTTCAAAAAGGAACAATTGTCTTTATGTGTTCGCTACGCATCAAAAGATCTAGAAATTCGTGAAAGATTTCTTGCGTTTCTTGACTGTTCAGAAGACAGATCGGCCACGGATTTATTTACTTTAATCTACAAAAAATTGGAAGAATTTAATCTTAGCGACTTGCAGATGGTAGGGCAATCCTATGACGGAGCAGCGGTGATGTCAGGGAATCTACAAAACAAAACAAACAAACAAATGTTGAAGGACCTCAATATTGTCCCAAGGGAATTGAAAACTCTGTCAGTAACTCGTTGGGTGTGTCGATATATAACTTGCCACGCTGTTAAAATATGTTTCAAGGGAATCGTCACAGCACTGGAAAACGAAGTATCTCATACAAGTAGCAAACAGTCGGGATATTATCCAGCATTAAACAACTATCATTTATAATTCATCTTTTTATATTGGACGAGGTGCTAAACATTTTAAATATATTATAAAAGAGCCTCCAGGAGAAAGGTGCAACTCTGGGGAAAGCAGTTAAGGTTATTAAAAGTGTTATGATTTCATTAAATCGAATGAGAAATGAACAATATTATACCGATCTTCATACAAAAATATCGAACTTTGCCACAGAATACGAAATTTCACTGAAATTCCGTCATCCAAAAGAAAAAGCATGTCAGTAGCAAGCTCGTTGACTTCGTCACCGAAACAACCGTAGGATTGGGTTTGATAGACGCCACATGCTCCAGAGCTAACGTAGAAGTCATTGAATACTGGAGGGCCCACATATTTTACCGAATTATTGATACTGTAAAATAATTTCTTAACAAAAGATTCTCACCAGAAAGTATGGCGCTTGTCAATTCAGTAGATTATTTTTTTCAGTTAGATTTTGAAGGTTCAGAGAAATTCATTGAGCAATATCGCAAAATTTTGAATATCAACACTTTTGCTTTAATGGCAGAAATGACCGTTTTAAAACATTGTATTTTACAATCTAAAGAAACTGTTGGTCATGAATATATCAAAAAAAACTTAATTGACTCAGAAAAAACATATCCCAACCTCTACCAACTTTTTAAAGTAGCGATTATTTTGCCTATTTCAAGCGTGCGAGAGGTCTTTTTCTGCCATGAGGAGGATTTTCAACTGGTTGAGAACGACAATGACTCAAGATGTCGATATAGACTTGGAGAGTGTTGTAAATTCTTTTAGTGAGCGGAGTAGGAAGTTTCTCTTGCAAGTAATATTTTGTTTTTGTAAATATTTATCGCAGTGTTTTATATTATATTTATTAGGTATATTAAAAAAAAAATAAAACCACTATACTATTATACGGCATTTTTTCTAGCACGACAAATAAAAAAATATATTTTTTTTTAATCCACCGTACACTGGGGCCCAGACTTCCCCTGAAAACTAAGGCTAGCTACGCCGATGCCGGCGACGCGGCATTGTTTCTGGCGCATTGTTGATCGATGCGCGCGCACCTCGGCGCAGTTGGAGATCAGAGTGTGCCGAGTGTTGTTTGTCAGTGAAAGTGGTTTGTTTTTACCTGTATAATTACTTTAGTGTAAAGTTTATTTCCTTCTAAAATGGATGACGTTAGAGGTAGTGGAAATGATGAAGAAACGCCTAAAGATAATAATGTAAAGATAAAAATCGGTAAGAAAGATAAAAGATTGAAAGAACTATCAAGGGTCTTCTTCTTTTCTTTAGCAGAAGAGCTAACAACAACATATATTCACTGTTCGATGGCATCTTTACAACTAGCAAACTGAATAGATGATGAAGCATCCACGTAGCTTTATGATCAGCGACGTAGCCAGCGACCGTGTCAGTCGCAAGCCACGACGCTAGCCACGCCACCTGCGATGTGGCTGGTGTTGTGGCTTGCCACCGTAGTGTAACAGAGGCCTTAGAGTCATGCTTGGAAGTGAAATTCGCTAGAGAAGTCAGATCTACATTACAGTTTTATTGGCCGAACGTACCGGATGTTTCAATAACCACTGCAGACGAAATTGATAAGTATTTGCCATCCCCAACTTTTGATAAGAGAGATCATTTTCATTTTGACGTAGAATTTGATAGAAATGTCAATTAATTTAAATATTTTTAATAAAAATTCTGATGTATTTTTGTTTGTTGCTTATTTTACACTTACATCAATCAAGTTTATGTACGATTAAGGCAGTCTAGACATCAAATTTACACTTACCCCAAGTGGCAGGGAAGTGTAACCTAGTGATCTAATGAGGTTTTTAGATTTCAACAAAAAAAGCTAACCACCTTGGGATATGATTCACCAGCCAGTATATGAGAACATATTTGGTAATGCACAGTTAATATTTCATCGAATTTGAAAATTGGGAATCTGACTTACAACGCTAAAAAGTTGAACTATGGGATTTATGGGTTACACTTGCCCGACCTTATATTACTTTGGTTCAAAACCGTAGCCAAAATTAAATAAAACAAAAACTTTTGCCATTGGAACTAAAAGGAACAAAAATGTTTGGTTTAAAAACTCACCTCGGACGTCAGTACAAGGAAACTGATAATAGCCATTACTATGTGTAGGTGACTCTGAAGGTTATCATTTACTTCCACTGATTCATGTTTGCTGTTGCTTTATGATATCTTTTGTCCATTTGTGATTAGCTAGTTGATTGTTACACAGGAATACACATGGATGAAATTGACTTTTTTCACAGATGACGTAATCTAGTTATTTTAATTTAGGGATCTATCTGTATAGTGTATTGTACCAAAGAGCATTAAACTACGACAAAGACACGATTTTACATATAAAACGTAAACTACTTGTGAATGACCTTTGGCCATTCTTTGATTATACATTGAATATGGTAATGACTTTGCGTCCTGTTGGAAGTACGTATTTTTCTGAATATATTAGTAGTAGTACTTCCAGCAGTACCAAATGCCTATCCAGTTGTCCTTCCGGAAGGAACTTCTAGCGGGACAGAAGCTAGACGTGTTATCAATTATCATTAACCGATTTAACTTTATTTTATAAAATTCTATGGTCTTACTTATAGAAGTCACACTACACAGTAGCAACATAAACAGTAACAAGGTAGTTTCCTAACGAATGTTAGACCTTCACTAAGAAGTGTGCCGAAGGATTCTAATTCAAAGACATTCAAGTATCCTCTCATCCGACGTTTTTGTTGCTAGTAAAAAGAAGTTTGCACACACTAGCAACCGAAACATTGGATAAGAGGATACTTAAAAGTCTTTGAGTTAGAATCCTGCAGCACACTCCTTAGCGAAGGCCTAACATCCGTTGGGAAACTACCAAGAATTCAATAATTTAAGGAGGAACTGTTTTTTCAAATAAACAGTAACAAGACGTGCAAGATATGAATTTAAATTATAATTTTTTTCAAAATGCGTCAATATGCAACAATTTTGAGTTCATTGTGCATATGGTGACATAACAAGTTCCATCATAATTTTAACTAAACGTAACGACGTAACATAGTAGCTATTTATATTAACAGCGACGAAACGCATGATTTTTTTTGTAACGAATGTGATAATGGCGGAATTACGCAGCAGATAATTGCGGAATTAAACCTTTAACAAATTCAAATTCTAATCGAGTGTAACCGATGTTACTATAGTTACCTTTTCCAAAACGAATGTCAAAACAATCTGACAAGTGGCGAACAATGTTACTTTTCGTAAGTTATGAAAAGTCTAGTTACGAAAAGTTGACCATTTTGACACCTACTTTGATTATGAAAAATGTCACCCTATATGTCAAAATTACGAAAATCTGTTTATATATTCCACCAACTATACTGATTTCAAGAAAGCATTTGACAAAGTTTCACATGATATTTTGCTTGAAAAACTTTCCGCGTACGATATTTCTGGCCCACTTCTGCTTTGGTTTAAGTCATATTTTATAGGGCGATTTCAATATGTTGAGCTATTTCCTGCTCATAGGTCTACTCTTACACCAGTTCCATCAGGTGTTCCTCAGGGTTCTCATTTAGGTCCATTTCTATTTTTAATTTTTATTAATGACATATGTGCAACAAGTCCAAGCTTATTTATTTGCAGACGATTTAAAAATTTTTAGATCAATTAAAAGCAGTCGTGATTGTGACATTTTACAGTCTGATTTGGATAGCATTCTCAAAATGGTGCCTTATTAACTCCATGGAGATTAATTTAGACAAATGCCACATTATTCGCTTCAATAAAATGAAATCATCGTTTATATATCCTTACAAAATTAATTCATGTAAAATGCGGCTTAAACTCTTTTGTATGGTGTTAGAGTAATCTGAATTCCAGGAATGTACCGAACAAATACCATGCCGATCGTTAGATAGTACCTCGATTATCTAATAGGATCTTTGACAAATTCTTTTTTTCCACTACTAGCTGTGAAGTGGACTATTATTGCGTCTGCTAGCCAACTGAGAAGTTGAATTTCTCTATTAGTGGTTAATAATGTTTTCTATTGTTGATCTAGGTTAATAATGGACAATTACAAATTTTGTGAGAATCTAAGAATAGTTGTTTAACAAAAACGAGTGAAACATAATTTTGTATATCCAGGAGATTATCTTTAACGTATTTGCTGCTTAAAATTACCTAACACGATAAAATTATTTGAATAAAAAATGCCATTAGTTTAAAATTCGCGCCCCATCCCATAACCGCAAATACATAACCTGAATTTATTTATTTATTAAATATGATAGTAGAATCAGTTTTTTCAGGTTTCCCAAAGGAGATTTAACAGAATCTGGAAGGTCCGATCTGTTGCATAAAAATGTCGACTCTAAAAACTTAACGAGTTTGTGGCGAACACTTGCCATTCCTAAATGAATTACAAGTGTCAATTTCTGAAACCCAATATTAAATGATGCAAGGTATATTGGCGAAGCAATAAATGCCCGTTAACATCTCTAGCTATATCAAAACTACTCAAGCTTGCAGCTCAAATACTCTTAGGTAAAGAAAATTACGGAGGAACATTCTTAAATTGCAACGTGAAAAGAAAGCACTTCAATTGAAGTTAACATCTTCCAACGATTACTCCCCGAAAGCAGAGCACAAATTGTGACAGCCAAGTGGACTTAAAAATAAACCACTAAGAAGCAGGAGATATACAGAGGAATACAAACAATTTTTACTAAAATTATATTTTACGAGCCCCAAAATGTTAATTTTAAAGTAGGTTTTAAATTTTTTGCCAGCTCAAACTGCTACGTCATCATGATTAGAGTTATATATAAAGTTAAACAATCCTTGTGCTACATCTTTACAAATACGATATGCAAAGGTGACAAATTGAAGTCGATAGTATTAAACTGCATAGAAAAGCTACAACTACAATGCGGTGCCAATGTTAGGGCAGTAGTAAAATTTTCGAAACCTAATTAAAAGAATAGATGTATCACCGGAAAAACCATACCTTCTCGTAAACGATAAGAAAATCTATTATTTCTTCGATGTCCCCTATTTATTGAAGTCGGTGCAAAATAACTTGATTAAATACGATATAATCTTTAATAACAAAAAGCATCTTGGAAAGACATTAAAATTTCTACATGTCAGACAAATCTAAACCGCTGCGATTGGCTCCTAAATCAATTAATTTACATATTACTCCAGAATAATTTTCAGAAAATGAAGGTGGAATATACCACACAAATGTTTAGTGAATCAGTTGCAGTTGGTTTATCAACGTATGTAGCTTTTAATGCTTTTGATTTATTTGCATTCCTGTGCTACTTGATTTTCAAGAAAAATGTTTATTTTATTTTTTTTTTTTTTTTTTTTTTTTAATAAAAAACCCATAAAAAGAAATCTAAGGGTAGCATCAGAGATCGTGCTAAGGCCATTCTAAATCATAATTTTTTTAATTCCTGCAATAAAATGAAAACAGATAACCACTTTGTACAGGGAAAAAAGAGACCTTCAAACGATGTATCACAAGCCTAAACTTCCCATTAAAAAATTAGGGTTGCACCTGTCATCGAAGGGGTTGATGGTAGGGATGAAAATTTCACTGATAGAATGTCATTTTATGATTTAAGTTTGACGTGTTTCGGGTTGTTTCAAAAATATGTACAGTAAGAAAAACAATGAATTTATTCCAGCTTTTACACACTTATACACCATGGTTGTGAAGTCCATACCGCCCCTCATGAAATAAACTGGTGCTAAGGCAATAATGACAGACTTCACAACCTTGGTGTATAATATACTATTATTTATCCCCGTTTTGACATCTATATTGGTGCCCACGACATATTCTCCCACTTGGTATTTTATTGCTTCTCGGTGGATTTATCATAAGCTTGCTTGGCATACTCCTGTTCAGTTTGTATTTTTTTCTGATGCATAAGTTCTAAGATCGTCCAAATTTCTAGTAGTTTCTGTCCAAAGAATCCAGCGACTCTTTCACTTTATTATTCACAATAATCCATACAATAACATTAACACTTTCCAACATCTCATCCTATTTATTTGTATGTCGTGATAGTTTCGCTAGATATTAGATCTTTATTGAACCTTTCTATTTGTTCATTTCTTCTAGTAGTATTCTTGGTAATTAGGTTTGTCGGATATCCACGTTCTCTACACATTTCTGAATCTCAATTGATCTGAAACAGGAACCACGGTCCTCTATAATTCTCCTAGGTTTACTGTAATGTTGTAAATGCTTCATTACTTCTGATGGATTAGTAATTTTGCAAGGATATAATTGTAGGAATTTTGTAAATCCATCGATTACGGCACAATATGCTTAAAACCAAAATAATCAATGTGAATGATTTGGTAATACCTACATGGCCAATATAGTGATGACTTGACCTTATTATATTTGTTTGAAAACTTTTCGGAACATAAAATAACAATTTACATCCAGATTTTCTACAGTACGTAGTAGAGCAATAGTTAGTACCATACTTTAAATGTCTGTGTCTTTATTGAATGCATGAATGCTAAATTTCAAAATAGTTTTCTTCTGCAAAAACACAACGACTAAGATCAACAACGTGTTGCATGCGTTTTGAATTTTTATATTCCAAATATCGCAATTATGTAAAACTAGTGACCATCTTAAGATTGTTGGATTGATGTCTTTCTTATCCACCATCAACTCCAATCATTAATAATGATGAACCGAATACCTTGTAAATCGTAAATAGGTATCTATCTAAAGCCAACCTTCAATTCGAAGCTACGAAATTATGATTCTGCATAATAAAATATACCGTGGCACTTTCCGTCTGCATAAGGGCAGCGGCCAATCCTTGCGTGCTTGCATCACAGTGCGATTGTGTCTCAGTATAAGGTGAGTATATTCTAATAAAGGACGTGTGACGAGTATGGATTTTATCTCTTCAAAAGCTTGAAACTCATCAATACCAAATTCAATATTGGCTTGACTGCCTTTGTTCAATATTAACAAACAGAGGTTTTGAAATAATACCAAAATTTTCAATACATTTTCCAAAATAAAAATGCTAATCCAATAAACAAACATAGTGCTTTGAAATCATTTGGAATTGGGAATTTAATACTTGGTATTTTCTTTACTTGGTCTAATACCTTCAGATTCGACAACATACCGTAAATACACACATCAACATAAGGATATATTTAAAGTTTATCTCGTACTCATCCAGTATCGGTTTTATTTATAATATTACTCCTTTTTAGGATCTTCAAGGTGGGAGGTTAAAAAAGAAAACACTGCGTTTTCAGTGCAGAATCGCCTGACTTTTCGCGCCTAACAAATGGAGGCTTTTTCGAAGGCTAACCCTGTCTTTTAGGCAATGTTGTCAATGTAAAAACAAACACGCCTTACAACATATGCACAAGGTTGTCGGAAAGTTATACAATTAATTTTACAAATTCACATTTATACACGTACTTTCCAATACTACAAAAATAGTACAAAATCGAACTAAACAACAATTCAAAATTAATCTTATATCGAACCACAAATTTGAAATTAAGAATTTAAAAGTTTGGTTCCTCCTCTGGAATTTAAAACCGCCGTACATGTTCTTGGCCTAGACAGAATAAGATTGTCCAAGTTTTTTTGTGGAAGAAGGTTCCACTGTTGTGAAAGAAGTTCTTCCAACTGCCGTCGATTTTGTATAACGTCCTTATGTGGCAGACATCTTCTCTGAAGCATATCCCATGTATGCTCAATGGTATTGAGGTCTGGGGATTGAGCTGGCCATGGAAAAACCTCAATTCTTGCTTCGACCTGAAAGGCAGTGGTGGCGCGTCTTCTTCCAAAGCTGTTCTTTGGGATTATCTGTATCTCTGTGACGTCGCCATAGTCGGCTAATTACGCTCTGTGTTGTACCTAGTCGCTCCGCTACGTCAACTTACCTTACTCCAACTTCCAACATTCCAACTGCCCCATTCATTTCGTCAGGATACAAATGACGACGTCTATTTTGTTCATTCACATTTGGTTGTAACACAATCTATACTTACTCTTATCAATGGGTAATAATTTTTATGAAACTTCGCAGAAATGGTGGAAAAAGTAACACACTAAAGCTAAAATTCAAGACACTTTAAGATTTATTAATTAATTGTACTTGTTTAATGAATTTTTTTAACAAGCAGTTGTTTATAACGGTTACCTTTTCGACACGGTCCAATTCCGGAAGACGTTTTTGTTTCTATGTTTATGTGCGTTATATAATGCTTCTTTTCGCGAAAGAACATTTGTCGAGGTGTAATTCTAATTTGTTTTCGACAAGTACATCATATATTTCATTTAGAGTTCGTAAGTGTAGCAAGATGTCGTCAACGTAAATTAAAACTTTTCCTTTTTCAAGTAAATTTTGAATGGATGAATCAATAAATCTCATACAACAAGAAGGCGAATTATTCAATCCAAACGGCATTTTAAGATATTCAAATTACGCATTAGGTGTCATAAAGCTAGTGTATTCTACTGAATCATCTTCTAGTTCAACATGATGAAAAAAATCTAAACGAGTGAAATAGTTCTTGCTCTTTAATATGTCCAGAGGACTGGACATTATCTATAGCGACTGAATGTCCAATTACTCCTAAAACTTGACATTATTAATACCATAAAATTCGTAGGAACCATCAAGTAATGAACATTAGTCTTTTGAAACAATATCACAATGAATTAATCAAATAAGTAGGTGATCCACTATTTATCATTACAGAAACATTAACAGTGTACTTATCATAAGTATGTCTTGTAAAAGTAATTAGAATCGAAGCGAAGGATGTATAGCAGAAGTTACCAAATGTGTGGTCGAGTCGGCCTGTTTTCCTGCAATGCTTGATGGTGCTCCTGTCGATCTACATTGTGGACAACTTCTTGTTTGATGTGTTGTCCCTCCACATACAAAACACGAACCCGATTGGCGTTTTGTTTTCTGCAGTCGGCAACTCCATGAACCAGTGAATTGCAATTACAACAACGTAAAATACGACTTCTTGAACTAGCTAGCTGTATGAATATGTAGATTGGTCTTACCCCTATGTGATGTGCTTCGTACATATTAACCTTGCTTTGGATGCTGACTTGTTTTTACGGTTCGTTCTTCTGACGTGACGTTCTTCATGATGATTAATTGAAAAAAATTCTTACATACGTGCCTGGCTTCGTAGAGCAGGATTTTGAAATCCATCAGTAATGTATTCAATTACATTTTTCTTTTCTACGTCTTCTGGATTACCTAACAACACCTTCTCTGTGCAACAATCTGTAATGCTCTCTCTTTATTTCTATTTCCTTAACTCAAAATTTTTCACCATAGAAATTTTACCAGGAGCGTGACATAAACATTTCCTTCATTTTTTGCTCCAATAAAGACTATGACACCGTAACGTAGTCTACTTTTGAAAAAAAACCACTGTCCTACGGCTACTAATTGAATAACATTGTCTGATACTTGGTACGTACTTATTATATGGCTTTGATCCTGATTAACCATTGCTATATATCATCCTCGTGTCCTGGATATTCCGGAAGAAGTTACGATAATTCGCTGTTCTTGATTCTTGTTGTTTTGTGGGGTTTGTTGGTAGTGGCTGCGAATCGCTGAATCAACGGATTCAAAGCGAGTACTAAGGGTTTTTTAGTTCGTATGTTTGCCAAGCCATATATAATTTGAAGAGCATTGTTTGTACCAGTCTATGTTTGTTCTAGAATGGAGTGTTTAACAATCACCTCTTTAATATATTATTGCAGTTTTGAACTAAGATACTTAAGTGCTTATTAAAATTATAATTGTTGTCTAAAATACATTCCTAAATATTGACATTTGGTTATGTTTACACCATGAAATAAATGCATCTAAACTAGAGATGATTTGTAAAAGTTCCAAGTTCTCACGGTTTGCGTAGGAAAAGCACGATTTTTAAACGTAGCCATTGGTCGAGTTCCAAAACCAAATGTTGAAACATTTTGCATGTAACATAAAAGAACATTTTCTGGAAAATTAAATTGAAATTCATTCAGTTGAGCCAAATTGTCTAATTCAAATTTAGATTTTAGTAGTCTGATTAGCATTTTCAAGGTTTATTGTTATTTTACGAAGTGAAATTCGAAGATATATAATTTGAAATATAATATTAACTTCTGAACATAACGCATTATCGACCTACATTTAAAAAAGTTATTGTTTATCACATTTAGATTAGTAATTTTGTTTTTGTAGGTGAAGCGGATATCTAAGTCCCAATATCTAATTTTTGTGTTTTCAATATTATTTCCTGTTTCTTTGGTTTCATTTGATATTTTTATGTGCCGCCTTTAACATGTAGATAACATTTTATTTTGTTGTATATCCACCATTGTTTTACGTTACAATTTTTATCTACATATCATACTTTTGTGTAGCCTATCATTAGTTCCTTATTTTGTTATCGATTTAGCATTATTATATACTGCTTTAGTTACATGTTCTGGAACATGTCGATAACAATTTTTGCAGTAGGTCGCAATATACTTCTCTAAATTTCACTAAATCTTGTTATACTCAGTATACTATTGGCGCGGAGTAATAAACCTGTCAGAATTATCCAATCTTCCGTATTGCAGTGGGGTAGGTACCTGATACGTTTGGAAAATCATATTTTAGTAGGTAAATATATTATAATAGTCAAATCTACCTTGATATGAATTATTATGTGGTTTCTTTATTGTTTCAATCCTTACTTTGTGGAATCTACAAATTTTACTTCTTACGTATTATATACCATTATTTTTGTATCTTGGTATAATACCCACATCTACGGCAATGATTCTTGTTTCGTCAGTACCTGGGCTGATGGCAACGTGTTTATACAGATTAAACTATTGTTCTCAGACCCTAGATGGGTCGATATGCTGCAAGAGCGGCACAATGATCGTATTTTGGTTAGAATTTATTGGTTTTTACTTAACCGTAGAAGTACCGCTTTCACAAGAAAATAAAGAATTATTTCAAGCAATTATGATTTATTACTCCGCGCCAATAGTATACAGACTTTAATGATTACTGTAATACAATAATTTTTTTTTTCAATTGAGTGTAATAAAAATTTTTTTATTACACGCAAGAGCGTTAAATAATATTTTAGCAGCGCACTCTATATAAGTTACTATATTCAGCAAAGGAATTTTTTACATTTACTAGAATAATAAAGCAATTGGAAAAAATATTGCATTAAATTCGTTATATAAGGGGTCTATTGTTCAACTCGTTCCATTATAATAATATACTATTTTCCACTACTAGCTGTGAAGTGGACAATTATTGCGTCTCCTAGCCAACTGAGAAGTTGAATTTCTCTATTAGTGGTTAATAATTTTTTCTATTGTTGACCTAGGTTAATAATGGACAATTTCAAATTTTTTGAGAATCTAAGAATAGTTGTTTAACGAAAAAGAGTGAAACATAATTTTGTATATCCAGGAGATTATTTCTAACGTATTTGCTGCTTAAAATTACCTAACACGATAAAATTATTTAAATAATAAAAATGCCATTAGTTTAAAATTCGCGCCCCATCCCATAACCGCAAATACATAACCTGAATTTATTTATTTATTAAATATGATAGTAGAATCAGTTTTTTCAGGTTTCCCAAAGGAGATTTAACCAGGCGAGTTAAGTTACATCAAGAATTTTAAGTAAATTACAAACATTTGGTTGTAGGTGTTTTGAATGGTTAACAGAATCTGGAAGGTCCGATCTGTTGCATAAAAATGTCGACTCTAAAAACTTAACGAGTATGTGGCAAACACTTGCCATTCCTAAATGAATTACAAGTGTCAATTTCTGAAACCCAATATTAAAATGATGCAAGGTATATTGGCGAAGCAATAAATGCCCGTTAACATCTCTAGCTATACCAAAACTACTCAAGCTTGCAGCTCAAATACTCTTAGGTAAAGAAAATTACGGAGGAACATTCTTAAATTGCAACGTGAAAAGAAAGCACTTCAATTGAAGTTAACATCTCCCAACGATTACTTCCCGAAAGCAGAGCACAAATTGTGACAGCCCAAGTGGACTTAAAAAATAAACCACTAAGAAGCAGGAGATATACAGAGGAATACAAACAATTTTCACTAAAATTATATTTTACGAGCCCCAAAATGTTAATTTTAAAGTAGGTTTTAAATTTTTTGCCAGCTCAAACTGCTACGTGATCATGGTTAGAGTTATATATAAAAAGTTAAACAACCCTTGTGCTACATCTTTACAAATACGATATGCAAAGGTGACAAATTGAAGTCGATAGTATTAAACTGCATAGAAAAGCTACAACTACAATGCGGTGCCAATGTTAGGGCAGTAGTAAAATTTTCGAAACCTAATTAAAAGAATAGATGTATCATCTCGTAAACGATAAGAAAATCTATTATTTCTTCGATGTCCCCTATTTATTGAAGTCGGTGCAAAATAACTTGATTAAATACGATATAATCTTTAATAACAAAAAAGCATCTTGGAAAGACATTAAAAATTTCTACATGTCAGACAAATCTAAACCGCTGCGATTGGCTCCTAAATCAACTAATTTACATATTACTCCGAATAATTTTCAGAAAATGAAGGTGAAATATACCACACAAGTGTTTAGTGAATCAGTTGCAGTTGGTTTATCAACGTATGTAGCTTTTAATGCTTTTTGATTTATTTGCATTCCTGTGCTACTTGATTTTTACAAGAAAAATGTTTATTTTTATTTTTGGCTTAAATTTGGCTAGTAGTGGAAAAATAGTATATACACCATGGTTGTGAAGTCCATTATTGCCCCTCGCGAAATAAACTGGTGCTAAGGCAATAATGACAGGCTTCACAACCTTGGTGTTATAATATACTATTATCTCTCTTACATCCATAATCTAATATTCGTTAGTCTTCGTGTATCCTGTTTGTTTGTTTGTTTTTTTTTTGGACTGTCTTTTGCCTTGCAATCAGAAATTAGACATTAACGAGTTCTTTATCTTCTTTCGCTGACATGAGGCTGCTGAAATGTCTGCCATGGTAGTTAGACGTATGGAATTACTGATTTAAGCAATAGTAAAAACATTAATTAGAAGTAACCTAAATGCTTTAATGTAAATTGGATTCTGAATGACACTTTATTTAATAGTAAGCTTAAGAATTCCTTTCAATTAAAAATCATTATATGTGTGTCAAATTATTTAATGTGTCGGCTGCCGGCTGGTGAAACATTAAACTACATTTGAGATTTTAAGCATTAGGAATTTATTATTTATAACTTCTTGGTCCAGGACACTTTTCTTCTACGTCTCGTTATCGTTACCTAATTTTATTAATGCGTTTATTTTAGTGTACTTTTACCTTCGTTTACTTCTTCTTAAAGTATATAACAATGTTCTTCATTGGAAAACAAAGCTAACTGCTAATGTATAGATTTTTAAAAATTTTGAAAATTGGTCTATCTTACATCAAGTCTTCCAAACTCAACATTAATCTAAGCTATAAGATTTTTATCATATTAATTTTTCTGATTGTATTGCATCAAATTGTAATACCAGTTGAAATGTGTAAATCGATAAATGTATCAGTTCAAATAATTCGATATGCACTATTTATCGTCTCTTATAACTCTCCTTTGTACCCACAATAACAGTCTCAGAGATTAGGCATTAATAATATCATTGTAGTATATAAAAACAATGATAATATTCATGGTACGCAAGATACCTGGCTATTATCAGTATATTTATTTATTTTTTACTAAACAACGTTTTGTTACTTAAGCAAATTTTCCTTTAAAAACATAATGCGCATAAAACGCTTATTAAATGATTAGTAATTGAATTCTTTAGAATATATTAGCGGTAGGTAACAACGTTCTAATATTACAAGTTAGTTACATGAACTGTAATTTAGTATTTATTTGTGGTTTGTTTATAAACACAATTATGCATATACCTTTTGTTGATTATGCATCAATGAAGTACTTGTAATCGTGATATGCTATGTTAATTATTTGAAGAAATTAAAAATTTTGAGTTCAATTAAATTAGCGCATGACTCATATGTTTACAGTGTAAGCATAAACCCATAGTAAACGTATTTATTAGCACAGCATAATAATCGCCCAGCAGCTACCACTCGACAGGCGCTTCTGAAACGACTAATTCAAAAAATATATAACCTTGGAGCCATTTTATTTGGTTTAAAACGTAGACTCGGACAACGTAGACTCGGACTAGTCGTGTCGTACAAATATTAAGTGATTTCAGTTATTTTTTTTTCTAACAGAAATTAACAAAATAAATCGAAATCTACGGTTCTTTAAATAATCAATTTAATTCGTTATTAACAAATCGCATAAGATATTAAATCTTAATTAAGTTATAATCGGACACTAGAAAACAACAAGTCAAATGACAACAAACTGTCAATGTCAATATTCATTTTAAAATACAACATATTTTCTCCACCATCCTTTATTTATTAAACACTATAGACAGAGATAAAAAAAAAATTGGAATAATTTTAATTTGGGAAGCGATAAAGAAGGTGCCAGTTTATTTGGGCTTCATTTTATTCTTTCCTTTTCACATTACTTTATTTTTCTCTAAGAAGGTAAAGTAATCGCAGAATATACAGAACTTATCATCTAACATGCGCTGAACACAAATTTCATGGAACAGTTTACTATCACTTATAAGGGATGTCTCAAGTGCATTCCTTGCATTCTGCGATTGTCATACATCGTCACCAAAATAACTTTTTTTACAAGTTTTTAGGATAAAAGGACAAATTAACTAGTATTAATTTTATATTTTAAAGCGGTTTACACTTACAAAAAATTTGAAATTTGAATATTCCCATTAACGAATAATATAATTCCAAACTACATGAAAAGAAAGTTCAGTAATTTATTATTTTGGTAAAATACACCTATCGATAAATAAAACAAGCGTTCCGCGCAAAACTTCACATTGTTCCGATACTGTAATGCAGTATCGAAAGTGTGCAGCGACATAAAACATTTTGCTCGAAAAATAAAATAAATGTCTAATAGTGATAGAAAGTGTGTCGCAACATAACTATTTAAATAACGCAAAATCAGGTACCTGGTTATTGTTAAACACAAAGCTTGCGATATAACATACCTATAGGTTTTTTCATTAATGCTCAAACACAATTGTACAAAAATCACAGGAGAAAAAAAAAGGTTTAGTTTTCCGGCGATTTTTGTAGACTTGTTTTGAGCGACCCTATGAACTACCTGATGAGCGAAAACTGAATATGTAAGCGAATCTGCAATTAACACTGTTTTATTCGTTTGCCGAGAATTCTACGAGTTAATTAACATTTTTATATTTACATATTGTCAACATTTATTTCATAACTGTAATTCATGTACAAATGTTATCCACAAAGCGGTGAACACCATAAGTTTGAAATATTGCATGTTTTTGATTTATGTCAAAAAGTTAATAAACGTCATCCTTCTCTTTACCGCCAAAATATATTAATTCATTTACTACTTTTTGACGATCACCTATACATTTTGTAGTTCGAGTAAGATAAACAAATTTTCTTTGATAAGAATGATTTTGTCAAACGATTAATGACACATTGGAAATATAAGTGATATTTCAAAATTTAAGTAAATATTTGTTATTATAATAAGATAATTTTTATTTTTGTAGTTCAATTGTCAATAGTCACATGTACGTAAGTACTTAGCATTTTATCATTTATTTGCTTAACAAACAATAATTTTTCGATACTACTTTCAGATTAACTTAAACGCTCATAATATGTAGAAAGTATTAAAGTACAAGCAGATACTCAAATAAGCTCTAACTGCGTTTATATCACGTCGTTAAAATAAAAAATTAAGTATTAATCGTTTTTAAACAGAACAAAACTGATTTCATTAGTAAACTTTAATGGTCAGTCATTAATCTGGATTTGTTAATTATACTACAAAACTCATTACGATGCGACTTAGGCTGCAGACCTTACGTAACATTCCAATTTGTTGATTATATAAAAACAAAACTTAAAAAAAACACGTTTTGATCATTTTTAATAGCAATGAGCAAAGCAAAGATTATCACTTGTTTACAACAAAAATGTACCTCTATGTATATTTCTTATGTATTTTGGTTATTTATACTCGAAAATCATAATGAGAAGTTTTTGTAAGGATGGGTTTTTATTATCATCACTCATAATTCCGGTGTTTGATTGAAAAACAATGTTGGAACCGATTGTTGAAGAGTCTATTGCCTTTAATTTGATTTATTTACTTGTATTTATTCGTATGATATTTGTGATGTAAGTGTAATGTATGGTGCCCCAGAAGACAATTATAAGCCTGTTTAGTGTTCATATTTATTCTATGATTTTTTTGGCTACTGAGCCGTGGTCTGTTGAAACTTCCTTCTTTTCTTTCAAACGTTTCGTTTGGTGCTGCGGCAAACATCTTCAGTGGCGCGGTCGTAAAACTCGTTTCAAGTCTGTGACCAACGTTTCTTCTGAATCTGTTACACTATTTACAGTCCTGGTAGTAACACTTGACTGCTCACGTGTAGATGGTGGCTGTTCATAGCTGACTTATCTTCTATGTTGGATAATTGTTTAGTCTTAATATTTTTTACTGGACGCTAAACTCTATTAATACGGATACCTTCTTCTTTTTTGACCGGTTTTTATAAATTTCTATGGCTTCCACATTTAACCAAACACCCGCGTACACTAAACCACACAAGCATGGTATGCGCTAAAAATGTTTGTCGCATCAGCAAACGAAACGTTTGGAAGAAAAGCAGGAAGTTCCAACAGACCAATAATCCGAAAAATTATAGTATAAATATAGACACCGGCCGTGAAAGTCAGAAACGGCAATTCAAAACACTAGCAGCTCATCGGTATTTACAATCGCATGGAATCAGCGTAGCAGGTGTGCAATTTTGCTATTACGCTAACTACACTAGCAGTGGAGACAATCATAGCAAACATAGAACTGGGAATACAAAAATTACCACAGAAGCCTGCAGACGAAATACAACTAGAATGTTCCAGGATTATATCTCGTGCGAAAGCTACAAAAAGCAACATCAATCACGAAGAACGTTTGGCGCTGAGACAACTCAACAACAACAACAACAACGTTATTATGATACTTTCAGCTGATAAAGGAAATACGGCTGTTGTGATAAACAAAACAAACTACCATCAGAAGGTGTCAAAACTGCTGGAATCGTCAACTTACCGCAAATTACAACCACATCCAACTACACAATTAGTGAAGAAGACTAATGAATTAATCAAAAATTCTATCATCGCCAAAGAGGAACAGAAAATTCTGACGAAATCAAAGCACAACCACTCCGCATCGCCGGAGGTTTGGGGCCCCGGGCCTACACCAAGATTTATTACCGATAGAAAAATCATGTATAGGTTTATTTGGAAATACAAAAAAGTTACAGTAATTGTTTTCGTGTTTTTTGATACTGAAAATTTATTGATAATGTCGGAAAATTCTAAAAATCTCATTAGATTGCTTTCAATTGACAACAAAGAAAGTGCCGACAACTTAGATTCTCTCATGGTTTCCACATTCTGTATTTCTAGATTAATATCGCAATTTCTATGTTTCGCAGATGCTTTTCTCTCTTTTTAATCGTCTCGTGTTCACGTAACACGTCCGAAAATGTATTCGCATATTTTTTTGTTTGTCTTTGGAATAATTAATCTAAATAGATTAAATTTAAAGAAACTAAATAAAATAGCAATTGCAACTATTTTACTGTGTGTCCCACGGAAAAGTTGACATAAGCATTTACTATGTTAAACTAAAAATTAACGTTTTCTGGCACAATTCGAACACAATATAACAACATATTATGTTGGATAGATAAAATAAAACAAATTGATAAGATAAGAGTGAATATTCAAAGCGAATTTTACTAAAAATTAGTAAAATATTTTTTCTAAAATTGTATTTATTAACCGAATGGATTTTCATTTATTAAGCGGTCTTCGTGGATAAATTATTTAATTTGTTGCCTATTATTTTTTGGGATTTCTAACTAAAGTTCGATTCCGATTGCAGTATTTTTTGTATTAACTTTATTATCATTATAATATAATTTTGTAAAATGAATTTAACATTTTGAAAAAGATTAAAACTCATTTTATAAAAATTGTATTAATAATGACATCAATAATAATTTTATTAATAAAAAAATGACGACAATTGGGATCGTACCCTGATTTATTCCCGTAAATCGTTATACAAATTTTACTGTTTTTTATTATCTAATAAAACATGTTGCTATATTGTGTTCAAATTGTGTCAGAAAAAGATATGAACGGTATAGCAACTTTATTACGTAACCCAATTCCTGTCTTCAAGATGTCCTTGTAAAAGAAATGTAAAAAAATGAGTTTACATTCGGGCCTCTATATAGCACGGGGAGTGGGGTTATAGCCCATAAAGCCCCTCCTTTAATCCAGGGTCCCACTGCGCCTATACGACCTTCATAAAATACATAAGGCAGGGACACCTTTAAGACCTATAGTGTGTGCCATTGAATCATCAATGTATGGGCTTGCTAAACATGACTGCTACAACCGCATAATGGCAAAACAATCTCGTACATTCTGATTCGCCAGATTTTGTGCGAAAACTACAAACATTAAAACAGCGATTAATGAGTTTTGCGTCACTGTTCACCTGGATCCTACAGAAGAGACAATTAAACTCATCAAAGATATATTTACGGACAATATAACTGTCCTTTTTCATCAAGTGCTTACTAGTACATACTTCAAATGGAATAATGAGTATTAGAACAAATAGATGATGTTGCAATAGGCAGTTCATTAAGCCCAGTAATAGCCAATTTTTATATGAAGCATTTTGAAGAAGCTAGTATAAAAAGCTCTTCTCTAAAACCAAAGCACTGGTTTCGTACATGACACCTTCGTTGTATGAAGCCATTGAGAGTTGGCACTACAGGCTTCTTTATGCACCCAAACAGCAGCCATCCACGTATACAATTCATCATAGAAAAAGAGAACAATAACCATTTCTGGATGTACTAATACATAGAAACATAGATGGAAACCAACACATACGGATCGTTACCTACATTAGGAATCCAACCACCGTCTAAGACAAAAGAGCTATATTGAAAACATTAGTCCATTCAGCTAAGCGAATATGTGAGCGCAACACATCATGTATTTTTTGACACGTTTAAGACTTCGCCCCAAGGGGAAGGTGGCGCCTGACGATTGCCATACTTGCATTTTCGTGCAAGAAATATTACTGGCTAATTTTCCCCAGAGCCTTGACGTGGGCCAAATCATACGACGATTTTCTTGTTGGGTCGCTTCCTTTTGATAAGATCTGGTTTCAGCATGCTTCCGATATAAGGATACGTTAAGAATAAAGATTATCAAGATAGGCATTAATTTACAGTAGTAAGAGAGCAGAGACAAATCAGATGTTACCAGTTACAACATTTAATTACACAAATAGAATTTTCCCAATAATTGATTGGGCTTTCTATAAGAGAAATTGATTAATGAATGTTTAATTAAATAGTCTCATTTATACTCCCATACAGGTATCCTAGGATGTGTGGTCAATCCGGAGCAAATAGATAGAGGACCTCAAGTACTACCTAAAACACAAAAAATTTGTTATCCAATTTTGGACGGTTTAGGAGATACGAATTTTTAAGTTCTGTTTTCTTTCTTCAAAAATGTATTGTAAATTGTGTTCCAAATATTATAATTTGAATACATAACGAAATCGAGGGGAGTTTAGTATTGCATTTTTAACCTATTTTGGCGAGTCTTTGAAAATGTCACTGAAATCAAATTCACGTATTATACACATATGAACATCAATATTCCGAATAACTTATAATGCAATTAAATTTTTCAAATCATAAAAAATTAACATGTTTCTGTAAAATTATTAGTTTTAAACGCTGTGAAAGTAATAGATGATTTCATCATTTTTTCATATTAAATATTTTTTTAACCACCGTATTCGCTTTTCATCAAAATGCAATTTAGGTGAGACTTAGCATTCTTTTTGTGAGATATTTTCATGCAAAATTTTACCGACCTGTATTCTTCTGTTACACCAGCACAAATTAATTTACTAATATCGTGACAGGAAGCGTCGGGAAAGAGCTTAAAAATTCGTTTCTCCTAAACGCTTCCAAAATCGAATAACAAATTTTTCGTGTTTTAGGTAGTACTTGAGATCCCTCTATCTACAGGCTGTTTCATTAAGCTTGGTACGCGGCCATATCTCGAAAACTATTGGGTATAGAAATTCGGGAAAAAAATTATATTATTAAAACGGCTATGAGAAAATCCTGGAAATTATTTTCAAGTTCCGAATTTCACCGCAAGGGGGCGCAATTGACAGGGCGATGCATAAAATTTAAGATTTCTCCGAAAATTTTCATATGAAGCTATGACTTTAATAACATCATTAGAAAGCCTGAATAATTCAGCATAAGTTTTGTCTGAGGGTCATTGGCGTACCGGCCTTAATAAGACAAGGAGAAGCCCCACAATGTCTAATAATTTAAATGACTGTATTTTCTAAATGACTTATCTGATTACAGCAAACTTAGGCTTGTTTGTAAGAGAAATGTCAGTGTTTTCAAATACCGTATCCATCGGCACTCGACAGTTTCAAATAAAATTGCTAGAGGGCGCAGTTCGCGATAATAACTGTTATTTCAATTCAAACCATACAATATAATTTTGATGTTATAATCAAAAGGTACATTAAATTTGCTAGAAAATACGCGAAAACCGCAGTTCGATATCTTCGCCCGTTTCAGAGGTATTGTCAAAAGATTACATTTTTCACACTTTAATTTGAAAAAATGGTTATTTTCCTGGTTTTATAGCTTTGTAACTAGGATTAGTAACAATTAGCTTTGATATTATGTTATATTTCATGCCTCCCTTCACACTTTATCTAGGCATAGGACTAGTCCAAATTATGTAAAAGACGACATTTGGAGCGTGTTTAAAGGCCAACGGGTTATAACAAAACAACAAAAGTTTTTAAGGGATTAATGGAAAGGTTTTTATAAATGTTCAAAATGACCTCCATTTTGCAAAATACAGTTATCAACATTTGCCCTACATTTGTTAACATCTGTTTTAATTTCAGCTCGTGAGATCGAATTTATAGCGTTTTCAATTCGCCCAATCATGTCGTTTCGTGTGGTTGGTCGCGTTTTATAAACAAAGCCTTTTATTCAGTTCCACAAATAAAAATCTAACGCAGTTAAACACGAGGATCTAGGTGGCAAAGGAAACAAACTACCCCTTGCAATCCAGCGATCCGGGTAATTAACATTTAAAAATAGGTCTTTTTTTCAAAGACCGTCATGTTGATACCACATGGACAACCTTAAGTCTATACATCTTCCAAAAAGGATAGGCAAGTTATTTTTTTAAAAAGTTCAAATATGATTCACCATTAAGATGATCGTCCAATAATTCTGTTGCTTAAAATACCACACCAACCGTTTACACTCCACCTGTTTTGGTTTCCACTTCGCGCATCCAATGCGGATTCGTTTGCTACCAATAATGCATGTTGTGCAAATTTACCTTACCACAACTAAAAAAAGTGGCTTCATCAGTCCATAGAACCAAGGACCAAGAAATTAATGTTTTTTGGTTGCACATCTCTCTTAACCAATAGCAATAGTGGAACCGCCTGTCATAATCAGCTTCTGACAGAGCCTGGTGCAAAACCAATTTGTTAATCTCCATGGAAACCTACAGATTTTGTTTCATGACTACTTATTTTAATTTACTTTTTAAAACAGCATCAGCATCTATGCCTTATTAGAAGTTATTTGTGGGGTGTTTTAATTTAAATGTAGTTTTGTGCCACTGAAATGAGTGACAAACCTACACAACCATAAAATTAAACCAAAAATTCCCTGGAACTAGGAAAATAACCATTTTATCAAATTAAAGTGTGAAAAATGTAATCTTTTGACAATAACTCTGAAACGGGCGAAGATATCGAACTGCGGTTTTCGCGTTTTCTCTAGCAAATTTAATCTATTTTCCGATTATGACATCAAAATTATACTGTATGATTTGAATTTTCGTGGCAAAATTGAAAAAACTGTTATTATTGCGAACTGCGCCCTCTAGCAATTTTATTTGAAACTGTCGAGTGCCGATGGATACGGTATTTGAAAACACTGACATTTTTCTTACAAACAAGCCTGAGTTTGCTATAATCAGATAAGTCATTTAGAAAATATAGTCATTTAAATTATTAGACATTCAGGAGCTTCTCCTTGTCTTATTAAGGTCGGTACGCCAAGGAGCCTCAGACAAAACTTATGCGGAATTATTCAGGCTTTCTAATGATGTTATTGAAGTCATAGCTTCATATGAAAATTTTCGGAGAAATCTTGAATTTTATGCCTCGCCCTGTCAATTGCGCCCCCTTGCGGTGAAATTCGGAACTTGAAAATAATTTCCAGGATTTTCTCATAGCCGTTTTAGTAATAAAAAATTTTTTCCCGAATTTCTATACCCAATAGTTTTCGAGATATGGCCGCGTACCAAGCTTAATGAAACAGCCTGTATATTTTCTTTTTTTTTTTTTTTAAATATAATTTTATTTTTTTTTTTTTTATAAAAAAAAATTTAAATTAAAAAAAATTTTTTATTTTTTTTTTTTTTTTTTTTTTTTTTTTTTTTTTTTTTTTTTTTTTTTTTTATAAATTTTTTTTTTTTTTTTATTTTTTTTTTTTTTTTTTTTTTTTTTTTTTTTTTTTTTTTTTTTTTTTTTTTTTTTTTTTTTTTTTTTTTTTTTTTTTTTTTTTTTTTTTTTTTTTTTTTTTTTTTTTTTTTTTTTTAAAAAAAAAAAATTTTTTTTTTTTTTTTTTTTTTTTTTTTTTTTTTTTTTTATTAAAATTTTTTTTTTTTTTAATTTTTTTTTTTTTTTTATTTTTTTTTTAAAAATTTTTTTTTTTTTTTTTTTTAATTTTTTTTTTTTTTTAAAAATTTTTTAAAAAAAATAATTAATTTTTTTTTTTTATTATTTTTTTTTTTTTTTTTTTTTTTTTAAAAAAAATTAAAATTTTTTTTTTAATTTTTTTTTTTTAAAAAAATTTTTATTATTATTAAATAAAAATTTTTTTTTTTTTTTTTAAAAAAAAATTTTTTTTTTTTTTTTTTTTTTTATTTTTTTTTAAAAAATACTTTTAAATTTAATAAAAAAAATTAAAAAATAATTAAAAATTTAAAAAAAAAAAAATAAATTAAGTTCATTTATTCAAAAACATTCTTGCAAGATTACTTACAACTTAACATTATAAATTCAAGGTCCGGTTTCTTTAAAAAGTCACAATTGGCAAGACAATTTAATTATTAACATTTATGACTAAAACTGAAGTACTTAGGCTAATTTTATTCTGTAAATGCGTAACCCTTTTTAGGAAGTATTTGATAAAAAGTACAAATGCACCTTTATGGAATAAAGCGTTTGCAAACAAAAGCATAATTACCAGGTGAGCCAGCGGGTACTTTTAAAATTCAAAAGAATCGTACCATTGAAAGTACTTGAAGGTTCTACTGCACTTCGAATCGTGCTCATATGCAGTTCTTAATTACAAAAGTACAGTTAAACTATTATGTCAATTTTGCTGATTTTATTTTTAGCGAAGATAAATACAACTTGTGTAGATGTTGCTAAGCAAGTAGACATGCTGAGGTCAGGGTCTACCCGGTGAAACCGTCGCTACATGCATAACTTCCGATTACCATCTTCGATGCCTTTTAATAAATATACTTAGAAGAAATCCAGCCAATCCTTTACTTAATATAAATTCATTGTATAAATTAGTAAAGCAGCTCATTTTATACAATAATATGTATGTAAAAAAAAAAATTAAACGCAATATTGTTCGCAAATGTTAATGTGGAAAATGTGAATAGTGAATGTCGTCGACGCGACGTTAATAACCCCTCATCGGTAATTAACTTTCACTGAGACCCAATCCAATAACATTTTAATGTTATTATTTGATTGTCATCAACATTTCGGAGGTATATTACCTTAAATCTGTCACGTTCACAATGTAGAAATTGAAAAGAACAAATTTTATGCCTAGTACATATACATATTTTTGAAAAGTAATTAGAAAATTTCAATAATATAGAATCACTATACTATTAGTACTCTATTGAAGGAGGTTCGTGAGTTCAAACCATCATTTCAAACGTATACGGGCTAAGAATTTATTGTAAAGGGTAAAGGCTATATGCCTATATTCTATTCTATATTATACTATAGTTTAGATTCGTGTTCATTTTGTAAACGATCTTTTTAATATTTAAACAACAAAGCACATACGTCGTCACTGTTTATTCCCTAATTATAGCACTTTATCAGCACTAAATTACTATGCAATCGACGTATCTAAAATTGATTTCAAAAAATTAATTTCTGGATATAGACAATTAGTACTAGAAGTACCATACATAATAAACCAATTTATTTCAATCAAAATCACAATTATTAAAAAATAATCTATTAAATTTTCCTTTTATGATAAACCTTAGATTACATTGACTAATTTGGCAATCAAGATTTTATTGCCTAAGCATATAGTGAGAATTAATTTTTAAATACTAGTCGTTTCCTACATTGCAATCCTAATATTTTTTTGTTGATTGTAAGTTAAAAAGATATTCTTTCCATAATGCTCCAAATCAATTAGATATAGGTATTTCCAAAATAATGTAGCAATTGTTTGTCGTTGCAACACGGCGATCAGAAATATAAGAGCAACTTCAAAACCATTCATTTGACTAACACTAATTTTCACACAATCACAATCAGTGACGCAGATCTCAATAACTTCCTAATATAAACGAGGGAGCGAGCTTTGCTGATGTGTTGGTAATGCATGATTAAATTCTTCAAGTATCTGGCAATGACTAATTTTTTTCTGGCAATTGACCTATTAACACTGATTGAGGAATGTACGTATTTATTATTTACTGCTTATGATTCCCATTTTTCAGTCTAAATTTCAATAGTTAAGTTTTAATTTGAATGCAATTATTCTGCAAGTAGTTAAGATTTTAGCTTGAAGATTAGAACGTTTTCGAAGTCAGTATCAGCACTTCTCTAGGTGAAATCTTACGCCGTAGTAGATATTTCCAAAAAAATTCAAGGTTTTACAATACATATGTTTTGGCATATACAATTTTAAAATTATTTGTTCCTCTGGACACTATTACAAGAGGAACAAATTAAATTACTCTTTCGAATTTGAACAAATGGATATTTACAGTTTTTATGTATGTATAACTGGCAACATTACGAAAAGAAATATGCATTAAAAACTTTAAAACGTAAAATGTTTTGGAAACAGTTTTAAGAAACCTATGAGATATAAAGGACGCCTGGATGAGAAAAATGCTATTTAGCGGAAACCATTATTGTTTAAAATTATGGATTTCTTACATATTGCGATTTTGGTTCCAGAGGTATATTTTCAAAAACTAATATTAAAAAAAGTAATATTGGATTTGTTTTGTGAGCGAACTAATTTAACTCATCCTGCGACTATTCCATTAATATCATAAATCACTGTCTATGGCAAAAAAATTCAATTAATTCAAAAAAATTAATGAGAAATGCTCGTCAAGCCTAAAGAAAAATGTAGCAGTCAGTAGATGTAACATGGCGGAAAAGAAGACACGCACCTCACTAAATGGTGTAGTTTCATCTGCCAATCTGATTGATCGGGATATCAGACGACAACCTTTATCTCAAACATAAGAAAATCGGTTGCTAAGCAACTGAAATTGAAAGAAAAATAGAATTCTATAAAATTTTGACATTAACTAACTCTTATTCGTAGGAAAAAAATGGATGTTTTCAATTTGGTTACTCCCAATCGCATATAGGGTGTCCCAGAAAAAACTAACAAATGCCGACAACGAACAGATTGTTGTGTCACTTGACAGATCCGCTCAAGTATGGCAACGCCATATCACGTCATTGACTGTTCTTCTCTTTAAGTTTGCATATCCTTCTCTATCATTTCTGAGGTTGTGTAGCAGTTGGTACATTTTTTCCTCTGCCCCTTTTTCCTTTACTCGGCCTTTTTAGTGAAATTTTTAGTAGACATGCTTTTTTCAAACATGCCCAATCGAATTCCCATTCTTAATCTTAATTGATTTTTTTAAATTTGTATTTCTTCTCCAATTCTTCAAAGTATTTTTTTTAGTTATTACCTCATCTTTCCATGTCAGTTCTACTATTGTTCTTCAACTTTTTATCTAATTGTCTGCACATAATTATTTCTCCGTTAGTTTCTTCCTGAGGAAAATATTAACCCTATTTTGATGCTTTCAGCGCTCTTAACGCCATCAATGATGTTTATAACCAACTATTTAAACATTTCCACTTGTTCTAAATTGCACCCATGCACACTCCTCTGTTGAATAAATCGCTGATAAGCAACAATTCTGCCACACTTCTCTTCTCAAGTAATTTTCTTCAGTTCCTTCCATTTGTTATAAATTTGAGCATTTATCATAGAAAAAGACATTTTTTTTTCTATAAGTTATGCGACACCTAGTGTCGACTCGTCAACGATCACGACAAGAAAAGCTGCTTGCTTTTCTTGTCGGTGTAATCACTAGCTCCTGCTCTTCACTTGTTCATAGCGTTTTCTCTACGAATTAAATCGAAAATTTGGATACTGACATTTTTCGAAAGTTTCATAGTCAACCAAAACCAAAATAATTTAGTATTTGACTCCGTTGAACTATTAAAAAGGCCTGACGTATACAAATTTTTAAAACAATTTAAAATAGTTTTAAATTAATGTGAATGCTGTGTACTTATACGTTATAACACTGCTTGCCGTGTAATCGCAAACCATTAATTTCATATAGAGTGGGCGTCCCAGTTACAATTTTAAATAATATGAAAAACAATATTATTATGTAGGTTTTGCAATAGAGGCTGCTGGATTGTACGAATTTGTGGTTTAATTTCTTATTAAGGTTATCAATTTGGTTAACCACCATACATCTTATTAAAAAAAAAACTCTTGAGGAATCATGGCGAGGTCAGTTCTGGTCTCCAAAACTACTTGGTAAACAAGTTTGTCATACGCTTCTGATCATACTGATAGCACTTTCGTCTTCTTCTAAAAAACTACGGGTAGATAATTCCTTCTGTCTACACCGCACTGCAAACTGTCACTTTTTGAGGATGCATCTAAATTCTAGAAAGGCGTTTGGATTCTTATCACTCAGATCTGAGAATTCTGTTTAATAACGAAGTCGTTGAGGCGGAACTGAGGTTGGTTGTTTTATTCATTTTATAATTATTGTTTCAAGATCCAATTGGTAAAGTTTCCGTGCTGACTTTTTTTCTACTCACACAGATTTTCAGTTATTAAGATTTTGTAAACATAAAGATGCGAGTTTTTTGTTAAAATTTGTTGAAGGGTGCATTCTTTGGTTCGGCGCCGGATAAGGTATTTTAGCTATTCTACAACACTAGCAAACATCTGTCGTTCAAATTTCTTCATCAAATCAACAGCAGGTTTCTATGATCAAAATACGCTCGTTATCTGCGAAAAAGTTTTGTAATAAGTTATTACTATTAACAAGTGATCTTCCAAAATGTAGGTAACGTCCCATTGTAAATGAAATTATTAAGCAACTCGCAAACATGGTCGCTTCAACAATTCCCAGATCATAATGGCGCGGAATTCAAAATTTAAGTTGTGACTGAAGCAACGTTTTAAAATGTTTTAAATGCGAATTTCTGACTTAATCGCTACTTTATGTTATAGATACATTTGAACATCATTCAAATTCTACGATTTATCGAATTCATATATTCTTTCTTGAACCTTCTGAAACTATTTACATTTGTTATTTGGGATTATCAGATTGTCATGTCATGGAGAGTTTTCATTATTTACAAGAAGTGCAAGTTCTTTGGGTATATGATGTACAGTAAAAATATGTTTTTGCATGATAATTTCATTAAACCAATAGTGCAGTTTGTGTGAACTCATACTGATTCGAAGTGACTTCATGTTTTATTTTATATATTGACACTAGTTTTAACCTCTGAAATCAAATGAAATCAAAAATTGTGTTGAAACATTATAAAAATATAAACTCTTTCTAAAACCACATTTTTATGTAAATTTTAATTTGTACTAATAACCACATTGGTAGGGTTATTTAGATCTTCTCTGTAAAACCCACTTGTCTCATAACAGAATGATTACCTACTTGAGTCTACTTTTTTAGTAAAAACCACACAATTTATCGACTTCCATTGTTTTTGCACGATGTTTAGTTATTCAAAACCACGCCATCGATTTTCTCCGAATTCAGACAACTAAATCGAAGCAGTGGAACAAATTTGCACTTCCTACAATGACGTTGAATGCTGACTTGAGTTTACCTCATCTTCAAGAAATATTTTATCTGCAACAACAATATTTGAAGATTAAATAAACTGTGTTTTATGTATATCGTGGAGATAAAGCAAAAAACAACTAAAGTCTGTATACTATTGGCGAGGAGTAATAAATCATAATTGCTTGAAATAATTCTTTATTTTCTTGTGAAAGCGGTACTTCTACGGTTAAGTAAAAACCAATAAATTCTAACCAAAATACGATCATTGTGCCGCTCTTGCAGCATATCGACCCATCTAGGGTCTGAGAACAATAGTTTAATCTGTGTAAACACGTTGCCATCAGCCCAGGTACTGACGAAACGAGGATCATAGCCGTAGATGTGGGTATTATACCAAGATACAAAAATAATGGTATATAATACGTAAGAAGTAAAATTTGTAATGTGATCTACTATACAAATAAAATAAATAACATATAAATAATATATGACATAAATATAAAATAAAATAGTAATTCAGATATCGTCAGTACATTTATTACAATTACAATTAATTTGCGGGGACCGATTTTTAGGCATCAAAAAGTAAATTTGGCTCAATTATAAAATTATGTGGTTGTCATGGAAACTTATCAAAATGAATAGATAAAAGTAACAGGCATAAAAATGTTCATTTAAATAACAAGACATTAGTAGGTAAAATAGGTATATTTAAAAATAACTGACAATACTCTCTCATGGTTACAATAAATGCTGTTTCAGGCACGTTACGCTTAGTCATTTAACTTTCTTCCTCGTCTGAAATTTCCATTTCGGAATCAGAATCGCTGTCTTGTGTGTTTACTGATATAATAATTGGCTCCAATGTTATCTCTACTAAATTATCCAGTTGCCAACATTTGTCTTCTTCCTTAACGACATGAGATACACAGTTCTTCCATCTTTCAGGTGTTACTTTGTTTAATGCATTTTCCAGAAGTTTTTCACGTCGTCGAGTTTAAAAGTGGTATTGTTACGAGCGACGTCACCTTTACTTGAGCCCAAACCAACTCTATAGGATTCAGCTTACAATGGTAAGGTGGTAAACGCAGTACTTCAATGCCCCGATTCTTTGCCATTTCGTCAATAACATGACGTATATACTTATTCTTATGAACTTTAACAATATCCAATAATTCTCTTTTCACCATGTCATCCTCAAAAGTTATATTCTTAACAGATAACCAATCTATAATTTCTGCTTTCCTTCAAGCGCTGGTAGGTAAATTTTCGTATCTTCGTGAGTGGTAGCTGGCGTTGTCCATAACTATTATAGATCCTTGGGGTATCAAATCTAGCATCAAACACATTAGCATTCATGTCTTCGTGGTAGTCGCCAGTTTTCTTTGATTCGAATTCTAACAAACCACCATCTACAAAGCCATCTTCATTGCCAATATGAGTAATAATTAACCGTGTTCCTTTCCCAGAAGGCGGTCGAAATCCTGTCGATAGCCCTTCTATAAATCCTTGTCGAGCACTCGTAACGGTATTATCATGCCATGTTTTTTACGGTATGTCCTGCATTGATCCAGGTTTCATCCAAATAGAATATACGCCTGCCTTCACGCCTATATTTTCTTATTTCCCGAAGATAATTTCTCCTCCATGTAATAATCTCTTGTTTTTCAATTAAAACGGATCTTCTATTTATCTTCTCCCAAGTAAACTTCAACTTGCGAAGAAGTTTCCACAGTGTTCTACGACTCATTTGGGGTAGATTTTCATCCTCATTTACTGCTAGTAAAATCTTATCGATTGTAGGAATCTCTTTCCGTAAGTAGAACGAGTGAACCTTTCTACGGACAGAATTCCTCAT